>VZSZ01004111.1:75842-176651 GCA_013398815.1 Ibidorhyncha struthersii
AAGGGAAGGGAAGGGAAGGGAAGGGAAGGGAAGGGAAGGAAGGTTAATTTTGCTTCTCCTCCAAAACACACAATCCTAAAAGGAAAGTGACAGTCAACAGGAGTTGAAAGGTAGGTCCCCAAGCAGCAACCTTGTATGCCATCACTTGATGAATGAAGGGATTATTCTTTCTCTCTCTTGGGACAATCACCCATGCCAAATATTCTGGCACGTTTCTGAGCCTGCTGTCCAAACGATATTCACTTACTAACAGGAACATTTGTATCTGGGTAGTGCTCTATGTTATACCGCTGGGGTTTGCAGGGCATGAGAATTTTCAGTGCTGGAAAGAGCATAAAAGGCCACCTCCTTTCTCTGCGGGCAAGCAGAGTCTCTGCATTCTCTCCATGTAGGCTTTTCTTTGTCTTTAGTCCAGAGATTGTCTTAGATCCAAGTCAACCAAACAAAAGCTGATTATCTCACCTTTAAATAGAGGGATTACGGCAGAGAAGTTGAAGCTGGGTAACTGATCTCCCACTTGAGTAGCTGAGGGGAATAACCCTTCAGATGAAACAAATTTGAAGGAAGAAGGGGAAAAATATTGCCAAGCTGAAGATTAATGCAGAGCCATAGCTCCAAGCGTCAAGGCTGACATTTGACTCATCATTCATAGTTATTTGTATCTATATAAAAAGGGAGCACAAATAAATAGCAATTTTAATTCCCTCTACAGTAGCAAACCAGCTCTTTCTCTAAAAAGGTTCACTGTAAAGGAAACTTTCTTGAGAATCATTAAAGAGAAGAACCATACCAATGTCAGTACTGACATCCCTCTCTTTTCTCTTCCCACAGCCCTACAACAATTTTTTTGGTTTTCTGTTAGTGACATTTATTTCCTCCTACTTATGGTGGATACTTTGGAACTAAATAGGCTGCAATTTAATTCCTGGAAATAACCTCCCTAGAACAACTCTCTTCTAGGAATACTGTAGAACGGGGCCCAAATTAGTACAAAGAAATGCTCAGCAGGATTCAGAAGTTACATGTGTGAAAAGGTAATTTTAAGCAACCATTTCATTTCCCCAGTCCTTGTCTGCTTATGCCAGTTCCCCTGGCACAAGCTAAAGTATCTTGAAAAATATCTTTCATCTTCACTGGTGAAACACAAGTCAAGAGTGCTGATGGCAGCCTGGGCTTGCTGAGGGAGATTTGGTGGCTCCTGAGACTCCCTAAGGCACAGACACGTGTAGCCCTTCCCCCTGTCTGACCACATCCTCTCCTCAACCTCTGCTGGGGAAGTTTATGAGTTCTCTCAGCATTAGTGTGCTCACAAAGGACTTTCTTATGCTGGTACAATCTTCCTTAACTGCTACGTTGCTTTGGGCTAGCAGAGAGATGGAGGCTAGTCTTTTTCTTCAGAGTAGACTAACACTGAAATCAGCTTCCTCGCATGACCACACTGGCACTGTTTTGACTCTGAAATGCATGTATTGGTAAAGTTCCTACTGATCAGGAGTCCTGGCAGTAAGAGAAACCAGACACTACAGGAGCTTGTTTCTGTTCTCTATCTAACCCACAGTATTTAATGCTTGGAAATGTAACTGCTGAAGACAACTTTTTCACCAGAGCAACCCATGTGGAAATGGGCCTGGTTCTGCTTTAAGCTGGTGCAATTTCAAGGAGATAATCCTGATTTATACTCAGGTAACTGAGAGGAAAGTCAGATCCATTATATCCGTAAGAGCACTCGTATTATAAAAGGGCTGGAGTTTTAAACTGTCATTCCAGCCAAGACAAATAGATTTTCTTGTCACCCATCCTCACAGCCCATGACAGCTCAGAGCTCTAGTAGATGGATTTTTGAGCTGGAGGAGGATTGGAACAAGCTATGAAAACACCACAGAGTTTCTTTTGGGCATTTTACCTTTTCTTCTGTTCTTCTTTATATCATCATAATCTAGATAAGAAACAACAGTGCACAGTATGAGTAGCATTTTGATGTCATGCAGGCTACTGAAGAAGTGGAAGATACAGCTTAGTTCAAGTGCCAGACATGCATCGGCAAGATTAATTTACAGCAAAGTCAGAAATCTGAGTAGGGTTGAATTATGCTCCTCCACAGTACAAAAAAAAAAAAATAAAAATTGCCCGATGAAAATTGATGTGGCATAGTGCAGAGGTGAAAGAAGAAACCAGTTTCATTTTACTTTAAGGATAGCATTGGAGTCTAGTATTAAGCCAAGCTAGTACAAATACGTAACACTGGTGTTAGAAGAGAAAGATATTTATCTTCCCAAGTCAGGCCAATTTCTCCTTTTCTTTAATTACTCTGGGGAAATACGAATTTACACCCAAACCAATAAAAGCAGGATGAACTCCTTTTCAGCATGCAAAAAGAGAAGAGACACAGATCTCTCTGCAAAGCAGAAGGAAAGATTGCAAAGTAATTTTCACTACCAAAACACATTTTCCCCTCCAGTATGAAGCAGTGGGGAACAGCAATCAAAATTGATTGTTCCAGTTAAAATTCTGCATCACGATGTTACTGAAAAAGTAGCATGATGAGCTCAGCTTTTCTGACAATGTGTCGCAGTAAATATAGACAGGAGCCTGTTAAGATTAAGAGAGTTCTTTGGCACATCATACGTTTTCTTGATTCACTGTGCTTCATTAAACTTTCTTTTTTTTTATGACGCTTTGTTTATTTCAGGGACAAACCATTAAATTCAAATTACATCTTGAAGGAACTTTACTTTGTTTGGGTCTTACCCTGGAAACCTCTCATTAACTGTATTTGTATTTTTAATGTGGATGAATGGGTCAGATCTTAATAGCAGGTCAGACAGGTGAGATAGTCGTAGACATATCAATAACACTACACTATCTTGCTTTAACAGTTTCATTTCCACCTTTTCTGAGCAGAATCTCCAAATATTTATGTAGATATGTAAATCAGGGTGATAAAAATGATAGAAAATATTTTTTTTCTCCAGCTCCAGAGCCATAATTTTAATGTTTTATTACTGATTATGGTGATGTTAAATAGTCAGTAAAACAAGTATATCTGCATCACACAGTATATAAACAGCATTTCAGATGACTGTCTAAGATGTTTAAAATTTTCCAATGGCAAGATAGTTAAAATTGTACCCTTCCTTAGAAAACCCTTTCCTTCTTTGGCTGCTAAATGGTAATGAATTTTATAAGTAAAGGGCTAGAGCTGTGTAATCTAATTCATTATACTGAAGTAGAAAGGCTTTATTTGCCATTAATTTGGAAAGAAATTGTGTCACTGTCTCTCCCTTCATTGAAAGATAAACATTTTGTAACGTTTAATAAAATGCAAAGGTGAGTGCTCAACTGAAGGTCTTACGCAATTCTTGAAAGTCTTCTAAACACGATCACAGCTTCTCTTGTCAGTTTTTGACTTGTGCCCCCTGACAATCCTCCTACTCCCTCTTCTGCCCTTAGGTTAGGATTTACCTTATGCAAATAGCACAGCAAATATGCCTAACTCAAAAATGAAAGCAGTTTTTATGTTTTTTTGACAATAGCATTTCTAGCTGGAGCTCATTCAAATCCTTACTGTTTTTTTCAGAAACAGTGACAAAAGTGGTTTCTGATTCATGACCACTCTTTGTTACCTCTCAAAATGTTTGTGCTTGTAAGCTCTACTGTTGCTGGCTGCATTATTGTTTACTACACACAGATACCATTACAGAAGGTGCTGAGCTTCTTCCATGTGGACAGAAGGAGTCTAGCATCTTGGAAGATGTGCAAGGCACCCTGCAGGATCATGTGCAAGCCCTAGAAACAGTCTTACTTCTGCTTACACGCAGACCACTGATGCTGAATGACCTTCATGATAATGCTAGGATTTCATTTTAACTTTCCTGTCATTTTTATTTATTTTAACATTTTACCGTTTGCTGAAAGCCCAGTAAGATTCTGCATTATAAAGATAAACCTTTCTCTACCATTATACTGCATTATTGTGTCAGGAAGAAAGAGCATTCCAAGGCTGCCGTCCAAGACACATCAGACAGTTGAACGGGACTGCAGGTGGACTAATTATTGCATGTGATACATACCTAGGATGTCAACTCAGGCTCAGCTAGTCAGGGCCTCCAGGACAGACCCAGAGTTATCTGTACTTCTCATGCAAAGATGTTCTGGAGATCACCTGCAGGAGACCTGATAGTCATTCGCAAAGAAAAAGTAAAAAACATTTGCTGCCTTAACTAGTGGATTCCTCTAGGGTAATTATGGAAATACATGTGTAATTGTCAGACCAAAAGGTTGACAAACGTAGTAGTTCTTGGAACAGTCACTGATTTTCGTTCTGGTAAAGAAAGCTATGCATAGATTCTCCTAACCATCTTAAAACAATACCCATGTTATAGTCACAGATGCCAGTTTTCCCATTACCTGTGGAATAGTGCCTCTCCTTGGAATCAGTCTGGTGTATCCCAAGTAGCATATTAGTAGCAGGAGCACAATTACTGTCTTTGGCTTTAACCACTATAAAAAGAAGATTCTCCACTGAATTGCAATCCTTCTCCTCACATTCCTTTTATATGAGATGCATGTCAACCTGGGAGCTGATAGTAAGCCTGTTTTTCACAGTACAGAAGATCAAGAGCATATAGTCTGTGGAGCGTGACTCATACTTACTGCACGTAGGCCAGGACAACACTACGGAAAGGGCATCTTAAATCTCTGCAGTTAGGCAGTTTCTCATTTTCACAATGTTCCTAGACTCCACCTATATGAATGATGAGATCCTTTCTCCATTGTTTCAGTGAGAGCTTCATCAGTGCCTTTCCTTGTAACACCCTCATCTGCTCCAGAGACCTTCCACATCTACTGACAGACCAGGATTCTCCCTTGACACAAGTTGAGGTATTTGCACCAACCCTGATGTGCTCGTAAGGAGATTGATGGTAACATCCCCATCAGAACTAGATCCTGCAGAAACTATTCTTCTGACAGTTTCACACACTAGTAATTTTGTTGATATGGCCAAGTCGAGTGTCGATATGTCGATATGTCGAGTGTGGTTCTGTTGGGCACATCCTTGTAATAAATAAGCTGTCTCAGTAGGATTTGTGCCTCCATTCAGCTTCCCAAACCACAGAGGCAAAACAGTAACAAAGCTGCAGATCTGTATATGTTTTGTTCAACACTGTGAATAAGTAAGAGC
This sequence comes from Ibidorhyncha struthersii, assembly GCA_013398815.1. Classification (NCBI taxonomy): domain Eukaryota; kingdom Metazoa; phylum Chordata; class Aves; order Charadriiformes; family Charadriidae; genus Ibidorhyncha; species Ibidorhyncha struthersii. The sequence goes on from VZSZ01004111.1 coordinate 81,025, forward strand.
TCTGGGCACTCCTCAAAATTATACAGGGCAAACATTTCTCGTCTGGGAAAGGCAGAATTACAATATATGTACCAAAATCGTTTTACTCAGGAATACTTTTCAGTGTTGATAACACTTCATAAACTGGAAGTATTCATCTAAAACAGTTCACTGTGAAGAAGATGGCATTGCGGTGTTATGCTGCACTGAGTCTTTTTTCTAAAGGTCTATCCATACTTCTCAGTCACCTGCCACAGCATTCTATAGGGCATGTGCATAGTACAGTGCTTCCCTGAATGTTGTTACTCCAGCTATATTCAGCATCAACAATACACATACTCCTTCAGTAAAGAAACCAGGCCATACAGCAGTGTTTGTTATGGTCACTGCATAAATGCTCCCAGGTCTTGGAAGTATCTCCATTTCAGCACCCGTGGAAGATTTCCCTGAAGAAAACCTGCATAGTGTGCATTTACAGGCACTTTGACAACTAACTTCTGTGAAAATCAATGGGTCTGACATTTGAATGTCTTTAAAATTCTAGTCCTTGACATCTACTGCTCTGAAGATGTGAAATGTTCTCCAAGGAAGAGTGGTCTCCATATCCTCTGGAGACATGACTGTAACTTGTGACATTTGTCCAGTCCTTTGAGAGTCTTAGCAACTCCTCAGAGGTAGCTCTGTGTCAAGGTAAGCACATGCCCAGGCACACTTGGAAAGAGGACCTGTCTTTTAGTGTTTTGATAATTTTAAATTATGATGTTCTGAGTGAAGAACAGCTGAAACACAGGCAAAACAACAAACCTTGGTGTAGTGTATTTATCTTCCTGGTAACAAGATCCTCTCTGATATGTTGGTATCTATACGATGCAAATAACCTCCAGGTGCCTGGCAGTCTGCTTAGAAAATATATTGTAATCAGTACTGGAGTATTAAATTAGTTTGTAAACTATGCATTTATTTATTTATTTGTCTGTATTTTAATAAGACTGCAGCTGTTTCCTTATTCCCTACAGGTTTTCTTTTTATTATTGTCACCATGAAGTCCACCCGGTAGTGCTGACTGGGTACTTCACTCAGTAATGGCATGCCAGTACCAACCGGGCTGCTTTGCTGGTTGCATCTCATCTCATCAGGCCTCATCCTTGTGTCTGGTCAAAGACTGGTAGGGGACAGAATGAATCCTTCTAATGGAGACTGTCAGGGAATAGGCTTGTTGTTGTCATTGTCTCCAGTAATTTAGCTTATGTCCAGTCTCAGTAATGGCATTCCTTTCTTTCTTTTCTTCCTCTGCTTCTCCTCTATCACTAGCAGACCTGATTCCCCTCTCTGTTACATCAGGTACATTCCATTAGTCTCCACAAAGTGCCACTGGCATTGATCTGGGATATCATATCAGAAAGTCAGCCCTGCTCCCCCAGATAGTCATTGGGCCACTCCTTTTTTTTTTTTCGTAAAATCCTTATTTTTATTCCTTTATAAGGCCATCTTCTAATAGACACATTTCAGTAAAACCACCAGATCTCAGAGACTCAGAAAAGCTTGTTAGAAAAATCATAATGGCTTGTTTCTTGCTGTTGGATTTTCCAAATGTGCTTAATTTCCCTTTCCAGCACCCAGAATGCACATCTTATTTTACTACTAACTGTTAGTCAGAAATGAGCTTTGTTTAATTCACTGGGCTTTTTGCAAAATGTTATATTTATACTAGACTGTTTTATGATATTTATATTATGGCATAAATATTTTTGCAAGTGTACGATAAAACAGATTGCATCTCCCCCTCACTGTGACTTCAGAGAAAGTTTTCTATGTTTTTCTGAATGTAGTGGTGTCTTCCTATTGTTTCTGAGGCCACTGGTTCCAGGCACAGTTACTCACAAACACACGCACATACACACACTTGCAGATACAGTCATATAGATAGATGATCACATAGATAGACAACTTTCAAAGAACATAATCTGCATTTGGGAGCCTGGAATAAAGGGCTTTCATGGAAATTAAAAATCTGAACAAAACGTAAGGGATGATTAATCAAAATAAAAGTGAATAGAAACTCTTCGGAAATTGTTGAAATTCCTGAAAAATACTCCTTATCCAAGTCAAAATTAGAAATTAAAATATTTGCTAATTTTTAATGTCTATCATTTAGAAAAATAATGCTGATGTAAATGTCTTGATTTTGAAAGTATACATTTTAATTTAGCATTGCTAAAATCTTTTGTTTTGAGAAAATTAACTAAAAAATCAACACTCTCACAGAAATAATTCGAAGCACACAATTCCAAGAACGCAATGTTTCTTTTAGTAAGGTTGAGACCTGGTGTTGGGGACATGGTGCTGCCTGCTGGTTTAGGTTTCTTGATTAGGAGTTAGGATTTCCAGCTGAAGGGATACCAGAACAGGGGATGCTGGTTCCTCACTCCAGACTGGCACCTCCTTGTGATGGCCAGTGACGGCTTGATGAAAGTGCACACACACTGTAAGAAGCAGATGATGAAAGCTCAAGCTGTCCCCATCTTAAGATGCCCTACCCGTGCCTTTTTGTGCTCATGCCTTGTATTCTCGCTTGTGCTCAAGTTCAGCCCAAGAGCGAAGACTTAGGTTACCATCTGGCCTACCATGTCCACTCCCAACACACAGGTTCAGTATCTCCCAGGTTCTTTTCCAGGGAGAAACCTAAGTCCTTCTCTTTTTCTGGGCATACTCTAGCACTAGATTACACCACTGGTGCGGTGGTAAGAGCACGAATTACCCCAAACCTTGCAGAACTGTTGGGGATACACTGACAGGGAGGTGCTTCTGCTGCCTAAATCTGGGCTGTAACAAACCTTTGAGAGAGAAGTAACTCCCCCAGAACGGGCACCTTAGAGCATGTGAAGAAAGTTAGGCAGTCTAGGGGCTTTCAGCCTACGTTGCATCTAATAGTCTCAAGTGACTACAGCATAAAAAAGTCCTAGAAGCCTATAATACTGCATCCTGTTTGGCACCTCATAGATTTTAGGCACTGCTGTCCACAGTAGGTAAGAGTTAAGCAGGCTGGAACCTATCACTCATCTCGCAATTAATTCAGCTGGTTTGTTCATAAATACTGACATGTGGTTGAAAAACTACTGAGGTGTTCAGACAAGAGTAAGCAGTATTACCTGGAAGGGCCAGTCTGAAGGGAGATGACTAAAGCACAACAGCAAGAATGTTTTAGGGCCAATCTTACACCCTAATCCTCTAAAGTGTTAGGGTCTAATTTATTACCCTCTTTCATGTGACAGTAGAAAGAGTAAATGAAATTCATTAACAAAATTTGCAGATGATAATAAATTGGGAGGCACCAGAGAGGAGAGATACCCTACAAAAGGGTCTAGAGATTAGAAACATGATCAAGAAAAAAAAAAATTAATTTTAGGAAGACGTAAGCTAGTAGATATAAGCAAAATCAACCAATGCACAGATACCATACACCAAAAAGATAGCTGAAAGCTTTTAATTGGCCTTCGTTGTTTCTTCTGTAGAATCTTAAAGTGTTTATTTTTCTTTTCTAGGGGTTCTTGTCAAACAATGACAACACCACCAGATCCATATGTCCTAGCTGGCCTGCTTACTACTGCTGCTAGAATAAGCATGTGTTCCAGGAAGAACTTCCCATGCAGTATCTATTTAAAAGGATGTGCCAGCCACACTAGATAGGCACATTTGATGGATGCAATTAGTATGCAATTCTGCAATGTTTTACAGCAGTTTGAGATGTGTAAATGGTTGTTAAGCATCAGAAACAATATTCTGTGTTAGGGCAACTATGGAACGTTAAATCTTTTTCAGAGTTTGATTCAAAGACCACCAAAGTCAAAAGGAGTCTCAGTGTTACTTGAGAGATTTGGATCTGGCTCTCCAGGATTTTTTTTTCCTCTGTCTGCTTGGCTGTGAATTCAACAAAACTGCATGTCATTTGCATTGGGAAGGCTATTCTCACAGCTAGAAATCTTTTCTGTTAAAAAAAAAATGGAGCTTGGAAGAGGAGGAAAGCTGGCCTAAAGAACAAAGTAAATTCTACACTTTTTGTGGCGTTCTCAGCAGTACAGTGCACGTTTTCCTTTTGTTAGAGTGCCAAATGTGTGGTCTGTTACACATAGCAGGACACAGCCTTCTGCTCTCCTTTCCCAGACGCAGTTACTTGTAGTGTATGGCACTTCCTTTTTTTGCTTGGAAGTCCTGGCTGTATATGAAAAGCAAACTCCAGACCATTTCTTTAGTGTACAGGGCAAGTGTGTGAGGAACCTGGCAGCACTAAATTTGGAGACACCAGTCAAAGGTCTTGATTTCATATGAAGGAGGATCAAGCTGAAGTGATCCAATGCTAATTGCTGTGATAGCGTGCAAGACTTACCTTGAAATTTCTGTGCAATGTCATTTTGTTCCATCAACCAAAATAAAGTTATCATGAACCCTCACTGCTGTCTGTGGTATATTTTGTGATGACTGTGCAGCATTGGTATGTGTCCCCAGAATGTGAGAAGTATAATAATGAATAGGCCTGATTCCACACTACTGAAGTACCTAGGAGGCTTTCCATCAGCTTTAATGAGAGTTGAAACATGCCTTAGTTGAGCTATGTGGGGAAGAAACAGCTTTCTAAATTACATATTTCTTTAGCTCTGCAAAAGGTTCTTTGGGAGTCATTGCCTGTTCTGGGTGGAATGCACATTTCCAGCCACAAACAAAAGGACTGCTTATCCCACCTGACAACGCACGTTGGCAAGATAAGGAGACAATAAAATGAACTCTAACCTCTCCCTCTCTCAGGCTATTTGTTCTGCAAAAGCCAGAAAAAAAAAAAAAAAAAAAGGGCATGGTTTGTGATATGGCCAAAGGCTTAATAACTTAAAACTCCTGCAGTCCCAAAGGCCTTGAAGGAGAATAAATGCCAAACTCAGGGATGCCTACTTCTTCAGCAGTTCCCTGCTTTTATAGCAAAGGAGCTCCAGCCCAAAGGGATCTGTTAATCATAACTGGGGGCACAGAATCCCTCAGGCTGTTGAAACCAGGGATAAAAGCAACAGTAGACTCCACAGCGGGTTATCTGGCAGAATTATGGCAGCCATATCTCCAGGCAGCGGAGGTGCAGACAGTAATAGGAAAGCCTAACAGAAAAGAGAAGAGCTGTGTCTCCTCCTCACACAGAAGCTATAATAAATTTCTTGGACAACATCCAGGAGGAGAAGCCCAGACTCTCAACACACACCTAAATTCTCCATCTGCCTCACAGAGGAGGCTGCTCACTGAGGCAGTCGCGCTCCCTCAGCAAGCAGCAGGGATAGGAACTGGCAGGACTTCTCCCTGCCTCTGCTCAGCCCACCAAGGTTGCCTCAGTCTCTTCCAGACTCATTTGCAAATAGCCAGCTCCCCTGCAAGCCTCAACTGTGTCTAGACATTGGCTAATCCCTTCCCTTGTGCCAGCTGACTGACATCAGTGTACTGAATATCGCTACAAATCTCTGCATGAGCCAGGTCTCCCCGCATGCAGATCATGTGCCTTTCCCATGCTACATTGCTGGAATCATAGCAGAGAGAGGAACGCTGCCAGTGGCTACCTGTTAGGGTCTCTCTGGAGCATAAAGGCGACAGCTTCAGTGTGTAATTCTGGGCATCGATGGTGGACTCTCTAAATAAGTAATCAAACTTCGTGGTCATTGCTATCCTCTTTGAGGAATTACTGTGGATTTTGGTTCTTTGTCTATACTTAGCAGGAGTTAATCCAGCTGTTCCAAATGTATTTATATCATTGTATTAATTTCCTTTTGAGGCCTATAGCCTTTGATCATGTCCAGATAAACCTGAAGATTCAGGAAGTTGCTGCTTGGCACAACCATAACTTCAGTGATCTTCTGCCACCTGGCTGATTGTATACCACTACACAAGGCTGTCAGCATCAAATGGTCAGTCTGCTGAGCACCGGCTTCCTAAAAGCTGTTCTAAGTTCAATGGCATTCTCAGTCTCTATTATGTATAAAGGAAACAAGAGAGCTTGTCAGAATAAAGCCATTTAGTGCATACTCAGAAATACCTTTAATTGTTGCATGGCACTTAAATACTTAGAAAAACTTGAGATCAATAGGTGGATCTCACTGAGTCATCTGTCTCCCACCTATTCAAATGTTCATGCTCAGCATTGCAATTATGTAAGTACCTTCAAATTGGCTGTTGGGAGCATCAGAATACCAAAATGATAGCTGCACTCTTTTTTCTAAATAAGGCTGTTCTGCCCCTCTTTGCTGTGGCAGAGTGCAGGGAGAATGCTGCAGAGGGGGAATATTTGGGGATGAGGCCATCAACTTTCACAGGAACGGAGTGGATCTCTGCCCTGTTGCTGAACTGACAAAACCAACCTTGTTTTCCAGGAGACAGTGTTCATGTGTGACTTGCAGTACTTGTATGTTACACAAGAAAACAGAACTTGTCACTGTCTGCTCAGCACATTGATCTGTCTCGCAGTCCAATATCCTGACTGCAAAAGCTGCCAATATTCAAATCTTCAGAAGATGAAAGATCCCTACATTGTACCTCACCAATTGTTCAGCAGTGCGTAAGGGGAGAAAATCTCCTTGCTGATCACCTACCATGATCAATTGATGCCCTGGGGCATGAGATTTAATTGCCTTTGACATTGTCTTTAGTTTGAAAAAGTATCATTTGTAAAAATGATCTCTTAACTTTGTCTTACTTCACACGGAGGGGCAGCAGACGCTAGAACCAGAAACAACCATTCAAGCACCAACCTCTGAGACGAGTTAATTAGGTTTTAAATGTATATTGTTTTAGTCAGATAAATAATAGCTGACTTTTACATCCATATAATAATAAAAACAGATTTTTTATCATCTTCTGCATTGTTATACTAATAAAAAGCCACCCATACAGATGACTGAACACTGCAGTTTAGAGTATTAGCAAGTTTTCCCCCCTTCTTTTTTCTTAGCAGGTTCTCAACCCTGCTTATCTGAAACCTCCAAAGCGATATATTTTAACAAACAAAATTAGGCAGATGTATCATCCACTGTGGGATTTGAACCTCTTGTCACTGGCGAGAAAGCTGCAATTTAATAGATGAAGATGTCAAACCACGTTATAGGAGCTTTTGCGACTGCATATTTATCACAGTGTCATAGGGGTCCCTGGCAAACTGAAAGATTTCACTGTTTATTCACAGTGAAGACACTTAATTAATGACTAGGCCTAATCAGCCTGTTTTATTATTTACAGGGATTCCAACATGGCTTAGCTCAACTGATATGCAAACAAACCATCCTCAGCCTGCTCTAATTAATAATTCTGAACCAGACTCACAGAGTGGCACTGTCAAGTAGCTCTTTGGTGATTTACAACACCTCCTCCGCTACATTCACATTGCTTGCATGCAAATGAGCTGCCACCCCTGCAAATCCTTCATTTTAAAATACAATGTGCCGTCTTGTTGACTACAGGAATGCCCTTATCTTTGCACATGACTTAATGGAGACAAATGTCTGACTTGGGCAGGTTTGTGGAGACCTTCATGGACACACACCTACACAGGATGTCATTTCAGAAATGTTTAGGAGGTGGGGAAGAAAAATCCTCTATTGCCTGTGGCACAGTTGGTGCAGCTGAATTCTTTCACCAAGTTGTTAGCCCCAGCCACCCCCAAAAGGGACGGACTATCCATTGTTTTGTACTTGTTAAATTCATTTCCATTGCTGCTAAGTAGATGAAAGGCAAGGAAAATGTGTCAGAGTGTGTGGAAAGTTGTTATGAAAATAGTGGATTCCAACTTCACACATAGGGACTGGATGTTCACACTGGGTGATTAGATGCCATACTGGTCTGGGGATGGAAAGAAGCAGATTTTCTTCTATGAGAGGTTAGGGATAAAATCACCATACAAATGCAAATGGGAATTAATGGGAGTCATTTGCATCTACAAACGATTGAAGAATGTTTCACATTTTCAGGCAAATTTCATATTCACAGTAGAGAAACTGAGGAAAAGTAAAGGTGATCGATTCAGTCAGGAAGACATACTGCCAGCTGGGGGTGGCACTGGTGGATTCACACCAGCAGACCTCATTTTCTCTGAAAGAGACTTCTGAATACAGAGGGAAAACATTATTAGCAGAGCAATATAAGCCAGATGAAAATAGCTCCTGAGTGTGAGTCATCCCACTTGTGACTGCTTCCTATTCCATTGTGAGCCACGCTTGAGAAGTGCTGTGAAGCAGCACGTCAACAAGAGCAAAGATCTCCCTCAAACCTATTAGCTTGAATGCAAAACCAGTGCTACTTAGGTACCTATAGGAGCACCTGTCATGTTTTTTCAGCTCAGGGAACACCTGTGGTCTTGGGGCTGAAAGGTGGAAGCTCTGTACCAGGAAGCGTATATGCTCATGCACATGGTTAGCTGAGTGCATACAAGTTCCTAGGCAAAGCTGGCTTTAGTGTAAGGTCGGGGGGGTTAAATTGCTAACACAACATATACTGCCTATTACACAGTATGCAGCTTCTCAGCCCTGGAATGCAGGAAGCTCTGCAGCTCATGGAGGGGAGATGTTTCTCCAGACCCCACATTGCACCAGGTGCCTCATCCTTCAAAAGATGGTACTGAAAGAAAGTAATTACTACAGGCTCACTGTCAAATTGAACTGAAGCTCCCTATGCTAGTGCCACCAAGGTGTTTCCTATTCAGTAATCTCATTAATGAGATGGATAATGGAATGGATTGAATTTATTAAACATGGCGATGATACCAGCCTGGGAGAGGTTGCAACACATTGGAGCACAGGATGAAAGCTGAAGATTATAATGAAAAATTGGAGAAATGGTCTGAGGATGAAAAAAATATCAATTAATTCACTAAAAACAGGTGTGGAGTGCTACGTTTAAAGTATCGTACAGAAATAATGAACCACACAAATACAAGGTAGGAAATTAATTTCTCTGCAGTCATTCCACAGAAGAGGATCTGGGCCATATAGTAGACTGGAAACTGAATATGAAGCAGCATATCTGTTAAAAAAAAAAAAGAAAACATCATGCTGGGAAGTAAAACCGCAAGCACTGCAAGTAAAACAAATGAAGAAGATCCGTCATTTTAGTCAGTTCTGGTAAAACTTTAGCTTAGGTAATCTTTCCATCTTCAGCACCACACTTTGAACGGTGAAAGTCCAAAGAGGATTAATGATCTGGAAATGAGGGCTTCTGAGGGAAGACTAGGAAAAAAACCCGACACCACCACACCAAACCAGGCTGCATAGTTTTGAAAAGACTTGAAGAGGCAGATTGTGGTCATCTCCAGGAGAAGTTTACTGAAAGGGACAGAACAGATTGTTTCTGTGTTCGCTGGTAATAAAACAAGGAACAATGGGTTTACTCCTAAGTGAAACAAATATTAGGCTAGACATCAAAAAAAGTTTTGATCTGGAAAGATAGTTTAACACTGGAATAGATTTCCTGGAGAGACTAGAAAAAGTAAGAAGGCACAGGGGCATAGTATCTATCAGGAATGGTTTAGGCCTGCAGTGGGTCAGGGGAATGAATTATTAGACATTGTGACATCCCTTGCTTCCTTGCATCTAGTACAGGTTATGACAGAAAGTGGATTATCCAAGAAACAGAGAGCTGTTGCTGACTATCATGTGATTCCTTTGGGGTAAGGAGTCAGGAACACTTTCACAGGCAAGGTTGACTGCAGCCAGCACAAGTGAGAGTTGCTATGGGTCCTCCAAACATTTATTATCAAGTATATTTTCAGATAAGAAAGTGTCCCAAAATCACAAAGTGCTTTTCAAGTGTAAAAATCTATGCCTTAGATGACACTTGTTTTCTAATAAAGGAGTTTGTTGATATCTTGAACATCTCCAAAAGCTCTTTTTCCATGTGTGATCAAATACAGAACAAGTACATTGCTTTTATGAATACAATCTCAACCTGTTATTTTTATGGTAGCGCATAAGCTGAGGCTTTAGTGCAGAGAGGTTTCCTAAAGCTCTCTGATAACTGTGTCTGGTTTAATCCACTTTGTGTCATAACCTGGACTAGATGCAAGGAAAACAATGGACCAGATGAGGTTGATGCCCACCAACAGAGCAACTATATTTATAGCTATATTGAGCAGCAGAGATAACAAAGGGAATAATAAACTGTTACAGGCCTGGGCACTAGGAACAAAAAAGTCAAATTAGTAGGAAGAGGGTTCTTAAGAGGTGTCTGCAAAGAGATGGTGGGTTGGGATGGCCTGAGAAATATAGAAGCAGAGGAGACAAGTATGCAAGCTAACTTCCAGGCCAGGCAAGGAGTGGTCCAGCTAGCTTAGCACAAACAAGCTGTCAGATTTAGAGGGACATGCTTGGTTAGGCTTTGTTTTGCCTTTCTAACTTGAAACTACTAATGATTCCACACCTTTTGTCCAGAAGATAAAGCTTTATTTTGGAAAGATTGTCATGTGTCAATGCAGACCTGTTTTGTCTGTGTCGTTGATGGCACAGTAAGGGCTGTATTCTAGGACATCTGAGATGGACTGAAATACCTACAAGAGCAAAAGAACAACAGTAAAATATACCTGTAGGTTAAAGATATTAAACTATATACAAAAATTACAGGTCTGCAATGACATGAGAAAAAGGAGCAAAGAAAAAAAACAAAAATAAAGAATAAATAAACTATCTATACATACAATGTTATTTTCATTCAGTGGCTCAGCAACACCTATTATAATAGAATGTGTGAAAAGTATTGGGTTATCTGGGATTTTAAATAGCTTTTTCCGTCACAGTCAACTTATGGACAGAGTTTCCTTAGATTTAGGAAGGAAACAGGGCATAGCTGGATAAAGCACACTGGCAAATGGACAATTTATCAAAATGTTATGCACTCAGCTAGATAAAAATTATTAATTTGTAACTGGGCTATTAAGAACTGTCAAGCCTCAAGTCAGGTTGGCAGTTCTCAAGTTTGAGAATTCAATTTGTAGTCTGCAACATTAAATTAAAAAGTCCCTCTTTGTGTCAGTCTTCACTAATGTTTGTAGATATAACAGGGACGTCTGGCATCAGCGAGCCTGCTTCTCAGTTATTGCTATTCTTGGCTTACAACAAGGTTGAGAAGGAAGCAGAAATACAAAGATGCCTCTTCTGCTTGAGGTTTTTGTTATTCTGAGACACTGCAGAGGGTTGTCTAAACCCCAGTCAGACTCAACGTCTGCCCCACTCTCAGCATGGTCCCTGGGCACCGCTCTGTTCCTCTGCGAAGACAAGACCTGAGAGGGTGACATGGGCATTTCTCTGCTGTCAGGATTCTCCCATGGCCGGGATGGTAGAAATAGAGAGACAAAACTTTCCTTCTTCTGTGTATTGCAAAGAGGTAAATAGCCACAGGTCCTCCAAATCCAGTTACAAGATACCATGAACTCTGGGTAAGGGGGACCCTAAAGGAGGAATGAGAGAGCCTTTCTCCTGTGTGCCTTTGTGATTGGTGAGTTGTCTTCATTAAAGTTTTGGGTAGTTGATGGACTCATCAACTCCTCTTGCACGGCTGGAAACTGATTTATTCATAGGTATATGGAGGAGGTGGAGAGTTGCATTATCAACATCACTCTTGCGTTTCTGAGATCTAGAATTAGGGGGTAAATATGTTTATGGTCTTTGCTGGGTGTTAATGATAAGATTTACATGCATAATTTTAAAAAACAAATGCTTTTATTTTTGCACACAAAAAACAACAAACAAGGTGATAACAAACACTTATCTACAGCATGCAAAATATTGCATGGCAGCTCTAGTTTGTGCCAGCTTTTGCAGGGACTCTGTGAGCATTTAATACTTCATGGAAAGGGAAAACTCTTCAGTGTGTGTTGGAATAACTCTTGTCTTCAGAATTATGGGTCTATCCCCACCAGTACTTTATGAAACTCTTTAAAATCTTGTTTTACCATTCCTGCCGCATAGTGCTGTGTAGTATAACAAGCATAACAAGCTATTAACTGTTACTTGTTACTTACTGTAAGAATCTTCCATAGAGACTTTTTTTAAATGCTAAAACCCATTAGACTTGTCTTGTGTTTGTCCATGCTCTCAGTGAAAAAAGTTATAACAATCTTTTCAAGGTAGTTTTTCTGTTTTTCAATGTATAACAATTGAATATTTGTAACCTTTGAATGTTATATAAGTAATGAACACCTTCCATTGTTCTTGTTTTATGGTTTTATGTTTTATGCTAAAAAGCATTTGAGCTGCCACTGGATATGTGTGTTAAGCAGTCACGTTCCCATCATAGATGCCAAGACAGTCGACTACCTTAGAGACTGCCATCTTCTCTTTCTTACCTAAGGGACAGTAAAAGCAGTGGAGAGCAACAGATCCAGACGTAGGTTTCTCTGCAGCCCTGAAGGATTATTACTGCATCAGATGATAGGGCAGCTTGATTTCCATGGCTCTTTTGATCTATAGTGTCTTAGCTGAATTCACCCAGATGATGGCATCTGCCACAGTGGCTACCCACTGTAGTCCCAAATTTTCTCCGTAAAGATTGTATGTACACTTTTCAAAAACTTAGAGGTGTTTTTCATGGGATCCAGCATCCAAAGGTGAAAGCAAGAGTCCTCAAGGAGCCGCAGCCACTATTTAGCAGTTTGCAGGGGTGGGGACAGCGCGAACCCTTGGGTGCACAGCATTCGGATGCTACTACGAGGTCAGCCATGGTCACGCTATTGCAGCTGGTGGGAGAACATGCTGTGGTTTCTTAGCTGCCATGGAATCACCTACACGTCCTGGTAGCCCTGAGGCAATTACACTTCTTGGGCTCTGGAGTGAAAAGTACGCTTCTCCTACAGATAGCTTGCAGAGAGCTTGATGATAACACTATAACAGCAACACACTGATTTAGTACTTACTGTATAATTTTACCCTTGCAGTTCCAGCATCTAATTCTTTAACTCCTATTCAGGTAAACCTGCCATTAATTTTTGTTAGACTATATTCTGAGTGATGTTGATGACATACCTCACTTTTTCTGGAAACATCATCTCTCTGTTACACCTGGTGCCAAAAGCCCTCCAGTGAAAGAAACTTGAAGAACTAGGTTGCCTGCTAGGGGACACTGGTGTGACTCCATTAGTTTTGATGAAGCTTTTCCAGTTAGAACCAGCAGACTTGGTGCATGTTGGAGGAAGTGGTGAGGAAGAGGACAACTATTACACTTAGCTCTTACATAAATTCCTACATGAATATCCAGTTTCTAGGTCCTCACACAGAGAAGACAACTCTGCGTGACAAGGCCCTCCTTTGAAATTTTAATTTAAGATATAAAATATCATCATCACTTTTTTCTACCAGGCTATTACATATCTGATATGATATATAGATATTTAAATGTATGTATATAATAAATTAAAAAGGACAGTAGCCATTAAAAATGTATTATCTGGTTATGCTCAAAGTTAACTTCGATTACATCCAGGGCAAAATCATATTTAATATCATGCTAGTTAAAATATGTAATGCAGTTTCCCCAAATAAACAGAGCCTGCATCTACAGGAAATTCTGAATTAAGGTTTTCTCTGAACCTTTAGAAATCTGTTTCTCTTTTATACATAAAATTCAATATTAGTATGAAAAGAAAAATTACATAGCAACCACAACTGAGACTGTTTCAATTCTGTATTCTAGTTCTCTGTGCAATGCATGCTTATAGTTACATGATTATGCTTAATCATTTCTGAAGAAATGCAGCCCTAACAATTGTATTCTTACAGAGCCTTTCAAAGTTGCATATGTAAAATACTAAAAATAATTACCCAAAGAAATGGCTGTATCCAGATAATCCAACAATGGATAATGAAGCACAAAATGGCTGGTGAAATCACAAGACAAATTTCAGAATTCCTTTCATAAAGATTAAAACCAACAATGTTAATTTACATTTATTCTTTTAAATGTAGCAAAAACTTTGTTTATGAGAAGATGGATGACATTTTAAAAATCATTCCTCATCTATCCAGAATGAACTCTCTGCCTTGAAGACTCAAGACAAATATTACTGTGAATTTAAACAGGAGCCAAATCATGGCAAACAGTTGCATCTTTGGAATTCCCATCCCCAAATAATCTTCTCCCCTTTTCTTTTTTTTTTTTTGTGGAGCATCTGGCAATGACAGTAAATAAATATTAAATACCTGTTGCTGAATCACATTCTATTGGGATGAAGTTATAAACCTCACACAGGCAACGTGGGTGATGAACCTTTAGCAGGTACTGCTCAGTGTCTGGCTGTCCTTTTGGGGGGTTATCTAAGGGATGGGAAGGACTGAGAAGCAAAGCTTGGGCAGGAGGCAGAAGCTCTGAGACCTTGCAGGGGACACTTCCTGGTGACCTGTTGAAGCACAAAGGCTATAAAGTGGTGTTAGCAAAGTGCAAGGAGCTGCCAGATCAAGATCAAGAAGGCTTGAAACTGGAGGGCCAGGAAGGGGAGGAAACAGGAGGAAGAGGGAAGAAAGGACAGGCTGTAATAGCTTGACAGACTATTAGAGCCATGCTCAGCTGTAAGGCAGCCTCTGCACAAATCAGTCCATCAGCAATGGTCTATGGACCAGTAGCCAGATAAGTCCTTGTCTCCTCCCTCCTCCCCAGCTGTCAGACCCGAGCGACTGCAACAGATGACTGGAAAAGTACTTAGGGAGAAGCACTATTCATCATAAAACCCACTGCCCAGGACTACTATATCCAGATATTGGGGGCACTACTACCTGCAAACTGGGAATTGTTTGAAGAATTGAAGAATCCCCCAAGGGTTAGTTGGAGGGTGATCTATCACATCAAACTACAGCAATAAAACAATTTTGAAGACTATACACACTTAAGCTAGGAATCAAATGGAAGACAGTGTAGGGGGAAAAAAAAACAAACAAACAACAAAACCCACTATACCTACTTTCAAACTGTTCTGTTTTTTAATCCATGTGAGAGAATCTATTCACTATTTTGCCCATGGAACTGGATTATCACTAGCAGTGCATAGGAAATGCAGAAGATTTTATTATAAACTCTATGTATAAAACTCTGATTTCAAGCACATTTTCTCCCATGCAGGCTCAGGAGTTATGACTGCTTCAGAAATTAAGGTTTAGAGAATGATGAAACATTTGGATGCATGTACAGTCTATTGACAAAGGTGAAAAGTAGCCTATTTTAATAATTTTTCCCGAAGACTGGAAACTGACATTAATATTTTAAAGAAAGGACTCAATTAAAGTGAAATGAACATGGAGCGAAGTAACACAGAGTTGTACAAAACCCCAGGGTTTAACCATGCCCCTTATGGCTCATTTCCTCAGTAGTGGGGATAAGCACATTGTTCTACAGTAACTCATTATGTTTTCTACCTCCCTCTGTTCTTCTGCATTGTGAGTGTCATTAGTTGTGTTCTCTTATGCTGTTAGACACTGAAATACACTGGGAGTGGGGGTGTGGGCAGAAGGTTGTTAATTGCCCGCTTGATATTCTGGCTGTCCTGTGAGGAACTCAGAGTAAGTTGCCAGAAGGGAGCCAGTCATGGAAATATAAAAAGAGACTGTGAGTTTTTGTAAATCTCACCTGTGATGAGAACCCATCACAAGAGAGAGGACGAGAGAGATCCTTCTCCCTGGAACAAGCGCCTTCTAGAAGTTGACTAAGGAGTTGAGAGACCCGTGATCTTCCCCCTGCAAATGCTGCTAATGGACATGGGCTGTGCTTGTAGCACTCTGAAGCTGTCGCTTGCAGCAGATTAGACTTAAACTACTAGCCCCAGGGCAAAGTGCAGAAGAAATGTTTTCACTGGTTGGCCTTGTATATTACCGAGCCTTTTCTTTCCTCGGTTGTCAGAAAGGCAATATTTCACATGATCTTGTTGAGACCTTGAAGTGGCATAGGCACAATGAATCCTAGCTGGGAAAACACCTAAATATGAAGACCACATGGGCACCAGTCTAGTTTGTGATTTTAAAAGAGTTTTCTCTGAATAGCCAAGACAGAAATGTGATTTTGCCCCTCCTTTAATAAAGCCAAGGGAATAGGGTGCAAAGTCATTTCTTCCTGAGCAAAGAAAAAAATAAAAGACAGAAAATGTGAGAATCTTTGAAAAATCACACAGCTGATAGTGACATTGCTATTGTGCTGGCTCCCAGTCCAAGTAAGGTTCAGTGTTGGCTTTATCCAGGTGAGCAAAATGAGTTCCCTGGAGAGTGGAAGAGAAATAATAGGCCAGGCCATCTGTAAATCTAGCTTTGGACATAACAAAAAAGCATCAGCAAATTTTGCTTGCACAGATCTCATGGAAGTGCTTTGAGTTTAGGACTATACCTTTTGGGACATGTCTTTAGAAGGTGACAGTTAAGTCTTTTTGTCTGATGGATAAAATAGGTTGACTCTACAGGGAGCACTTGACTGTGCATATTGCTGACGTTGGTGTTTTTAATACATCCTGAACCATTCAGGGTGCACTGAAGTGCACAGCACTTTGAAGCACATCTGACACCCTTTACAAGACTGGATCAGCTACAAGCCTTACAGGGGGAAGGAAGACATGTACCTGGGATATGACCTGGGGAACAGCTCGATGGAAATTTTGACTGACGAAAAGCTGTCCATACTACCAGAACCCATGGCTAGTCCACAGATAGCCTAGAGAGGACTAAAGACTGAGGAAGGCTGGGACATGCCATCTGTGGGAGATGGCTATGATACCTGAAAACAGCCCTGAAAAGGTGAGAAGTAAGCTGAAGTGCCAGAGGTGGTTTTGGATGAGATTCATTATCTACACCAGCATCAAAACAACATAGAACTAAATTTGAGGGTCATGGAGAAAAAATGATGGATTTAGTAAGTTGATAAAGGTGGAAGAGGAAAATACTCTGAAAGGAAAGATCACATCTCCCCATACAGAGCACAACTAGTTTGATTAAGACTATGAATGTCAGCCATTATTTATTTATGCATATAATTTGTTAAAGGGTAAATCCAGACAAGACAAGGACTTCATGTTACCATTAGTGGTATGTTAATTGAAATATTTTGTTTTGCTTCTGGTTGCTGTCTGGATTATGTGACAGAGAGCTGTATGCTTGTGCCAGGATGTTTGATGGGTTATTGAATTAGCTCAGCATTACAACACAGCAGCATCCCAGCCTTCTTAAATCTTTTCCCCTCCTTCAGAACTTCTTGCTATATTTGTCTGAACCTGCTCTTGCTCAAGGTATTGACACAAAAAACCAAGTTTTTTCAAGGTTATTTCCTTATGCCTAATAAATTCTAAAACCTCTATATGTCTTGTCTTTAGATGAGTTTTCCTCTGGTTTAAAGAGAAAGAAAAAAAAAAAAGCATTTCAAGAGCAAGATCTTTCTTCCTTGTTTTGTGTGGTATTTCCTTCCCAGAGTAAATCTTTTCATTAACAACTCTGTCCCACATAGGCACCATCAAAACCGTTGAAGACAGTGAATCTTAACGTCTCAGTATCTCCTGCTATATTTGGCATTTTCATGTCTAAGTAGATAGGTCTGGGAATTTGTCAAGGAAAGGAATTTTATTTGAAAGTGCCCATTCACAGGGAAAGGACATCCAAGTACCAGACATCAGCCCTGCCTGCCCCAGAATCATTACTGCCATAGCTGACCTCTTTGGGAAGGAGTTTGCTCCCATTTCAACTCTCATCTTGCCCAATTCAGTTGTAGCCCAGCTGATTGTACGATGAGCTCGGTTAAGATATGGCAGGTCTCCAAATTTTTGATCTTTGGCTGGCAAAAAAAGAGTTTTCATCCAGGTCTAGGTTACAGTCCAAATGAATGGGCCTTGACACCTACCACTGCTCTGGGTGCTCAGCAAAGGTTGTTACAAGTTCTGCAACTTTCATCCATAGTCAGCATCACACGCTGGCATCCGTGGTCCCTTTAATACTGAAATTACTTAAGGGAGCACTGGAAAATGCATCCCTTCCTGCCACTCCCACTCTTGCAATCTTGCAAGGTGAGACTCCACTAATCAGGTGAGCTGCTGGTATAAGTGCAATCATATTCACCTTTAATAAAGCTATACTGATCCTACTGGGAATCTGCCTCCCAATGGCATTTGGCTGCTAGAGTGTACTGCTGGAAACAGTGACTTCTGGCAGTGGAAAGTACAATGCTAGCAGCTATCAGACTGTCCTTGACCTGAAGCTTGTTTTTTGTAACTGATGGACTCTCAGGTCTCTCATCAGTACTCAAAATATTGGATTTTGCTGATGGAAAAACCATGATAAGAAAAGGAAGTTGGTGTAGGGCGGGTGCACACATAAAAACATGTTCCTGTGAGCAAGGCCTGAGGCATGTACACACCTTGACTGATATCCTGCCTCAAATTAAATCAATGATAAAGCTAACTTTGTTTTCAGCAGGATATGGTTTTCATCTCTGCCTGTTATATATAGTCCATCTCAGCCTTCACTACACATTTTATTGCTGGTTTTATGTTGAGAGAATATGTGGCTAAGCTCTATATCCATGTTTTTCAGCCTAGCCACACAGACTGTAGAAAAGTGATTTTTGTAAAAATATGAAGGAATATGAGGAGTCAACATATCACAGGAAGGAGATGATAAAATTGCATATTTAATATTACAATTTAGTTAGCCAATCAGATTAACATTTCTACCATGTTCTTACCTATATAAAACCCCCCACAACTCTGTTTAATACCGATGAAAAGATCATATTCCACAACAAATATCAATGTGTGGACTGGAATCAATGAATAGGATTAAGAGAGGATTGTGATTCTGAAAATCCTGTGCATAACAGAGAGATTGTTCCCTCAGCAGTGAGCATTGCCAGCTGGAGTATGAGAAGATTCAGACACAGGAAATTTCAAAACTTAACTCAATACACTAAAAGCAAAGGTTTCCAGAGAGAAATGACAACTTTTGAAGATTAGAACTAGTTATGGGTCTTGATCACATACAGTTTAGTATATTTTTGAGACATACCGTTAACCCTGAGCCCTAAGACATTTCTTATGACATTTTCATTGAAACCAATGAAGTGTTACAGAACACGACCAGCCACCCAGATCTAATGCTGCGGATCAAAGAACCAGGCTAAAGAATCTTGGGAAATGAGGAAGGACCCTACTTTTAAGAAAGCTCCCTTCTTTAAGTGGGGTGTTCACGGGCTGTCTGTTTTTGTATTCCAGGTGAGCAATGGAGCCCACAGCAGAGCAGGCCATCAGAAAAGAAGAGTTGGCCCCTTCACAGTCAGCTGGGATTTTCCTCAAAAGGTCTGACCCAGTAGCTAGATTTGGACAGTTCAACATCTATACAGGTCAGCAAGTGATGAGACGGCAATAAGCAGCAACACGCTAAAAGAAGGGCAATCTGAATTTGTCTACTTTGAGTAGGGAGTGGAGCAGAGAGCAAAGGGATCTATTGTAGATTGTTTCACTATGTTTTCTGTTTCTCTTCTTTTTGTTCTTTCCCAAATAACACGCTCTTTGAATAAGCCTGTTTCATTCACTGCTTGTGAGCAGGGAATATATTGCTCATTAATTGTTCTGACAGCTTGATCTGGTGTCTCTCAATGATGTTAAAAGTGGACATCTAGACACAGAACCTGATCCTTGTTGCTGCCAGTTGGGGCTTATCAAAAGGGTTACCCAATGAAGTAGTATACATTAAATGAAGCTGTCTCCAATATTACAGCCAGCTATACTAAATGTCCCATTAGAAATCCATCCAGTATCTTTAATTCCAAGGAATGTTACAAACACATCCTAATACACAGGGAAGCATTCACCTACTGTAATGAAGTCACCTCTGGGGTGCAACACAAGAGCTGTAACAATTTGAAGCTGCAGGAGGAGGTAATATATCAGCAGCACACAGCTGATTCCTCTCATTTTCTACACAATACCATGCCAAAATTTCTACAGCTAAGCAAATAATATCAGACAACATTGTATGGCATCTCCTTCACGTGGGTGGCAACAAGCAGCATAGCATAAGGGTTATTATAAATATTATGAATCTATTTGAAAAAGAAGTCTCTTGCATTAATGTTCTGAAGCATATCAAGTGAATATGACTATTAAATTTTTTTTCAAATACTTCTCCAGCATCTTGAAAAAGAACCAAGAAATTAATTTTTTTCATTCTGTAGCATTTGTCATATGCTGAAGTCTACAGGCAGTTTACTAGAAATATCCCTGTATATACTGGTAGGTCTGAGTGAAGACTTTGTGGAAGCAGAGTTTACAATTACAGCCCTGTGAAATCCTGTGTTGGTTTCACACACACTTTCTAGACTGGTCCCACTGGGCTCAGTTTGCAGGGGTTTGCATCTTCATATGCAGGCTTCAAGCAGCCTCAGCAAAAATCCATTTAAATCAATGCATTTTTTTCTTAACCTGCTGCTGTCATCACACACCCCCAAAAGCCTGGTTCTACATTTTGCTTACAAGGACCTCTTAGGTTTTATCCTAGAGGCCTTTTAATCCCCTCTACTCAGCTCTTGTCACAGCTGAGATTTTTGCACAAATGACTGTCGGTCCCGTCCCCACACGGCACCGCGGGTTGGGTAGGGCTGCTAGGCCTCACTGGCAGCCCCAGAGCTACCTCATTTGCTTCTCCTTTCTCTGTAGCAAAAGCAGGGATGGATCCTGCAGCAGAACTACCTGAGTTATCACCCTTTAAAATCTCCCTCTAAGTTGGACATATGACTTTGGGATATTTCTTTGGTTGTCCACTATCCTTGAGTCAGGTAAAATGGCCAGTGAATCTCCACTTTTGTGTTAAAAGTCTATAAATTAAACTGTCTCAAACACTGATGTTTATGCAAAGTTAAAGTAAATGGACAGTCAGTGATAAAAAACAAGTAGCAATATAAATGAAATCACAGCACTGCCTTTCATGCCCTTTATGTATATAAATGCTGGGTTGGGGAAAAGAAGGAAAAATGGTGTTATCATAGAATTGGTTCAGAACATCTTTCTTGATTAACACTCACGTGTAAGTAGCATTTAGGTAAAATAGCTACTTGCCCTCTAAAAGCAACATGCTCTCATTTAATACATTTATCAGCAATACTGAAGCACTGTGTGTTTGCTGGAAGGCATGAATACAGCCCCAGCTCTGAACTGAATGGCTGCTTTTGTCTGCTTTAGAAGCAGAAGGATTTTCCTTATCCAGGGGAAGAAAGAAGTCTTTTCAGAGAACAAGACTTTGTGCCAGGTTCTCTGCCAGGCATCATGGGGTGTTTTGCATGACCTGGAGAGGCCACGTCGCATCGGCAAGCCTAGCAGGCAGTGAGGGCTGAGGAGACAGAGCACCTCTCTGCAGCTTCATGCACTGGCATCCACAATGCCCTGCCAGGCAAGCTCACCACGCGCAACAGGTTGTCACCTCAGGGGATGCAGCATCCTTTTTTCTTCCCCACACTGCCGTTCGCTTCACCACCTGCTCTAAACATCTCTGGCAGTCCTGGTTTAACACCCCTGCCCTAGTAAAATCCCTCTCTGCAGGCGAGAGAAGCAAACCTGAACTGTCTCCTGAGTCGAACAACAGTGTTTATTAATCAACCAAAGAGTTCATGTCTGAGAGACATAAGGGCATCCCTCTCAGGGGGAGAACATGCTGCTTCCAGGGAGCTCTCTTCCACCATCTGCCCCTGTGAAATCTAGGAAACAAGATGTTGGGAAGCAAATTCAGCACAGAAGTATAACGTGTGATGGTGTGTTGACTTCAGGGTATATCTGTACTGCATTTAGCCTCACAAATTTAAACCACAGTCATTCTTCCCCTCTGATGTAGATGTCAGTAGACACACACCATGCCACCTAATTCAGATTTCAGCATGATTGTCAGTGGAGTTGCATTATGTTTTGTCATTTGGTATTCGGTTGTTTGCTTCTGCAAGGAAATAGTTTACATGGTACACATGAGACAGGCAACCATTACATAAACTGTGTTATTTGAGCAGCTTGAAATTCCCAGCCAACTGTGTGTCTTGAGAGGGTCACGAAGCTCCACCTGACTAGAAAATACTCTTGATGGTACTTCAGGCTGTAGGTGAGAGAAGCCGAAGGGACTGAAACAACACATTAATATATAATTTTTGTAAAATGTGTTTGGAAATGTATTTCTAAATACCTTCTTACTCCACACTTAAAAAGGCCAGAAAACATCACCCATGGCAATGTCACACCATCATCGTCAGTATATCTCTGGGTTCAGTGTATAGAGTGTAACAGATCTTTGTTAACTATTGCTAGTCTGGAAGAAGAAAGAGGGAGACTGCAGTACCTTCCCTGTATCAGGCTGTCTGTTCAAGGAGTACGAAGCATCCAGCAGAAAGTCCCTTCTTAGACAGTACTGAAGGAATGGCTCCAGTACTGTGCCCATTTAGTCCACCACATTTGAAGTCTGCACTCATTTACCTAGTGCAAAATGTTCCTATTTTACCTCCCCTTCTCTCAGACAGAGATATATACAAAACAAATAAAGGACCAAGTAAGACGTTTTTCCACATACACCTGCCCTGAAAAGGACAAAAAAACAAACAGCATGTGGAAGTGTTAATCATATTGTTTGATGCACTTTTGGAAGGAGCTCAGATATTACAGTGCTGAGTATGGCACAAGCACTTGAATAAATTGTACCATGAAGACTAAATCTAAGGAAATGTGAAGGGAAGGGTTTTTTTGAAACATCCTGAACATGCTGTGTTTTCTTTGGTTAGCACCCACTGGATTAAAGTATGTGGAAACTAACTGGGAAGTACTAGCTTTCTATTATAGATTAAGCCCCCTTATCCCTGCAATTAAAGAAAGTGCTTTTTCCACTTCACCAGTCCTTCATCAAGAACAAAGATAGAACTCAATATTCTTGATAGATCTTGGGTAAAATGAAGGCAGGGAAGAAAATCTTTCAGACTAGTTTTATGGACTGGAAAGAAACAAGACTGCATATCTTGTCTTTTTTCAACTCTTAACGTCACAGCATGACCTCTGGTAAAGTCTGCTGAAGCCGATGGAGTTGTACGAGGGATTGTTCTGGCTCATGCTCTGAAACTGCCCGTAAATAAAAGGCCAGATCCATATTTCTTCACTGTTTCATGTTAAACACCTTCTTGCATATGACAAGAAGAGAGGGAGGGAATCTTCCTCTTCTGCATTTCCACATAGCTTCCTATGAGCAGAGAAACATTGGAGTTTGGCAGATGTTCAACCTGGTCTCTCAGAACAGGAGTGGTGCAGGGCTGTGAGTGACCTCCACCGGGCAGAGCGACTCCCTTCGGCTGTTTCTCGTGCAGGAGTAGATGGGAGCTAGGGACCAGACTACCTGTTTTGCGGTCTGCAGATGAGACACATGATCACACAGTGCAGTCTTTTCAGTGTCTGCAACAATTTAGCTCATAGTGAATATACACCAGGTGTACACGCTGTCTCTTGTTCTAAAATAAGGATTCACAGGAGCACAAGATTAATGGACATCATCTATTCACCTAGGACATATTGTGCCCCTATCTCTATAACATTTTTTAATACAATTTCTGACTGACTGGCAAGCAAAGTGGGATCTGATCTTTAAGAAAAGGATCAAGAAACAACAAAAAGAGTTTAACTTCCAAAGTTTGTGCAATAGCAATCTTATGGGCTTTTGGGGGGAAGGGTGCCATTACAGTTCCAGAAACATTGAGAGTGGCACACTGCCTGAAATAATCGTAAGAGGCAGCAGAACAAGACTGAACTTTCAGCACTCAAGATTTATGTGTCAAAAATGCCTCTGCTCTTGTACATGTTTTATGAGTGTTAAAATAGAAAGTACAGTCCCTATGTCTCAGGTGGTGAATGAGCAATACTTCTGTAAGATTTAGCTCTTTGCAGGCAATTCTTGAAATTCCTTAAACCCCTGAAATTATGAATGATTGCTCCGGAGGGGTGTGAAGTCTATATCTGGACTTCAGGCTGAGTTGCCGTTGTTGGCTGTAATTGCAGCGGAGTTTTTGGTGCCAGAGAGTTCTGAGGAGGCCATGGGGAAAAAGGAGAGAAAAGGAAAGGCAGTTGTATTTTGAAGCATAGTTGTTTAATAAACATGCTTTTCCCATAAACAAGTCTGGGAAGCTCTTCTGCTATGCTGTGCCACTGTGGGTAGGCTTGCGTTTACACACAGAGGCTTGGCAGCATGGATGCTCGACTCACCAAATATACAGTATAAACTCTGCAATCTGCTGTATGTGCCAAGTGAAGAGGCAGATTTTGTCAGCTTTGCTTCTGATGAGTAGGATTGTGCTCTGCAGAGAGCACCTGACTACTTGAGAAGGGAACTACTATACAACGGGGGAAGGTTGTCAGTGTTGACCAAAATAAGCATGGGGTTTTTTTAAACTGCTAATGTGGGCAGAGTTTCCTTAGAAGGAGGAGGTTTTTCAATGGCCTTTGAAGACTCTTTCATTTCTGTTTGTTTCCCACGTCTATCTCATTTTAAGCAAGCACCTGCTTCTGCTAATCTTTTGCAGCCGTATTCTTAAATACCCCGTATAAAACACTTGTCACAAGCATGCTGCTCTGGCTATAAGCAGAGCGTATGACCATGCAGAGATTCATTTTTGGAGCAGGATGGTACTGCAGGAGCTGTTCTTTCAGCTGCATGCACGGTCTCAACCAGGGAATATTGCAGGCTAAAAAAGGAGTGTGTGTGTGCTCATTTAACTGTCTCTGGAGAGCCTGATGTACTCCATTGCACCCATTTATGGCAAGTTTCTCTGTAGTTAAACAGGAAATCTTTTCCACAGGTTTTTTCAAGCTCGTCAGTAGAATTTTATGGAGAATTAGATCTGTGGTTCAGCATTTTAAATAGCTATTTAAGTTCTAATTTTAAGAATACAATATTGGGTTTAGCTCTATTAAGATCTATAGTACTTTCCTTAGGACTCCTTATTCCTGGAAAATGTGAAGGTCTGTTAACTGAAGGCATGGAGAATCTTAGTTGAAAAATGCTTGTGTTGCTGATTCACCTGAGGAGCAGAGGTGGAGGGGGCAGGGGTTTACCCGGTCTGAATGACTTCATCAAACTGTGAGTGATCCTTGCTTAGGATGTTAGGATGACTTTCTGGGCACATTTCAGAAAAGATGGAAAGTTAATGTTAATTAAATTAATGAACAGTATTTATTTTTCCTTAATGGAATACATAAAAAGAAACCAGGCTCAGGCTTCATCTCCTTGAGCCCCAGGTGGAGGAGAGAAGACATCCACCTTGCCTACTTCATCTCTCCTCATTCCGTGGGAACCCAAAGTCTAGTTAGGGTCAGTTCTGCAGCAAATAGTGTTGACTGATATGAATGTTTATTTTGCCTGATTTGCACATCAGGTTTCTTCATCTATGTTGTTTCAGACAGTAACAGCTTCTAAAGTGTCTTTGCAAATGTGATAGCATGCCCTTTTGTTTGAGGTGATCAGCAAAAGAGATACCTCAATTAATGATGATCTACTCACTTCTGTATGCAAGGGCACACACATGTTTGGGCCCTTTCCTGGCTGAAACTCTTGCTGTGGAAAAAAGGAGTTTTTTCTTGCATGTAGAAGGGTAAGTTATTCTTAGATTCAAGGGCTTAGTAGATTTTTTTATATTCAAAGAGCAAACACAGCCACTATCATTATGAATCATTATTCCTGATGAGTTTAATTCTTTTTACTGCCATTACAGCAGATGATCACATATCTGTCCTCAGTGGCCAAGCCAGTCTTCCCAAACTCCTCATAAATATTCCAAGAAGAATACTAGATATTATAACAGCATCTCCTGGCCTTGGCAGGAGAAGATGGAGCTGCTCCTTCAAGTCGGCTTTTCAGATGGCTTACCTGCAAAGCCTAGAGGAACACCCAGTATGGATCCCTTGCTGAACATTGTTGTTATACAGGCAGATATTCACAGTTGCAGCATATTTCTCTGTTAACAACCTTCAGTATAATATTTTTCTCTCTGCGGTTATATCTCTTCTTTCAGCTTCATCCATCTTCAAGTGTGTGAGCTCTGCTGTGGTCAATTACAAACTTTGGGGACTTTTAACATGGGGAATTTCTCAGAACACGAAGCAAGTGAACAAATGGACATCCCTTGACAGACCCTGGAAAACAGAAAGCCTAGTGAAATAAAGCATATGGGTTGCTCAAAACAGTAGATCCTTAAAAGAAATCAGATTCATAATCTCCTGAACTAGGTGGATTGTCTGCAAATAGATCTCGCTTTACCTGCTAATTTCTTTCTCTTTGTCATCTGTCTCTTCCCTTCAGTTGCTAACCATCACCGGTGTGTTTCCTAGCATAGCCGCCCCTGTTTTCCTGTCCTCTCCTGGAAATCTTCTTTCCTATGGTCTTGTTCTGTACACAAAAAGTCGCAGAGAACTAGTAAAAGATTATTTCCCATAATCTTGTGGGTTCTTGGCCTTAGCTTCTACCCTTCCTGTAACTCTGTTGGAAGTCTATTTGATCTCATGTTTCCTCTGCTCTTGTATTGGCTCCTCTTTTCCATAGCCATGAGAAACAAGAGGTCTTACAGGAACTAAGGGTTGAGACTCATCTAGGAATGAACCAAAGGACAGAGGGCAGGTACATGAAAATAGACAGATCCAGCCCCAGAAGGTTGTCAGCCTGTGTTGGTGAGGCTGGCAAAGGGTGGGACAGGAAAAAACATGGAGTCATTTGGCTAGGGCAAGGCAGCAGCCAAGTGGCTGAGTCAAGCCCTGTTCTTAAGTCAGTTTATTGTTTCCTGTGTACTAGACAGAACTGCCTCTGAAATGCTTGGGGATAAAATAGATGGATGAAATGTTGCCATTCAGATCAATTTTTGCTTTGTATCTTCCATGTTCTTATGTTTTTAAGTGTTTTTCAAGGCTGCCTGAAGCCTTGAGTTGTGTGATTTTTGGCATGGAGCTTGAATAAGATTGAAATCTAGTTAAATAAATATAATGAGATTCTGAACCAGTTGAATTATTCTTAAGATTTGTGCATGTTTAGCTATAATTCCATTTATAGAATACTTGTAAGGATTAGCACACAACAGCTCAAGAGAAGCATATATGTTGAGAGATAGCAGTATGCTTTAGGTCCTACAGCTGCTGCTGGGAGATTTCCTCCCTCAATGTCTTTTTGTTTTGCTGTGTTTTCTTTCAGTTAAAAGAGGGCCTTGGCTGGTGCCAGTACTGTTTTCAGAAAATAATCTTACCCAGTGTTCTCCTACAGCATGAAAGCACAGCATACGTAGCAGGTGGGGTTTACAAGACCATGACGCTATATGCAGCAAAAAAGCACTTGATTCCTCTGTTTATATATCTTTAATAAGAAGAAACATAATTGGAAAGCAGAGCGTGGATTCAAAGGAGATCGATTCTTGCCCCCTGTTTAACTCAATGTGTACCAAGGCCTGTGCATTTGGAAAGTCCATCTGGTTTAGGGTGTGTCACAGCTGGACGAATATGAGCATGTATTGTATATCTAGTGGGTCTCATAAGGACCACTCTAAGTCCCAATGACCTCAATCAAATCTCCCTCTGCCACAGTCAAATGGATTTGAATCTTTACTGCCTAATGACTTTGCACTTGGGCAGACAGTTGATTCACTGGAGTTCAAATAGTGATGAATCAGCACTGGAAGTTATCAGAGCAAAAGTAATATTTTCACTTTGTTAAACCGGGGTGCTCTTCATTAAGTGAATATCTCTCTTGATTGTGTCACCCCATAGTGCCAAATAGACTGGTTGTGGATAGCAGAAGACCCAGAACATTTAGGTTTGTGTTTTCGCATACTGCTGCATACGTGTCGCTTCCTCCCCATCCTAATGCAAGTGAACAGCCTGATTAATTTTCCGGAACTACAGAGCTATTGTCTTCCCTTGGTAAGTGAATCTGTTCTTGTGATTCTTGTATTTCCAAGTGGGTCCCTAGGACTGGGTGGACAAAGTCGTAAGGAGTGTCAGGTGGAACACTAAAACTCTCACCTTGCAAAGTTGTACCTACAACCAAAGGAGAGAATAAAGCTCATCTTTACCTGATACTATGTGTGAATACCAAATTTTCCATGCTTACCCAGTCTTTCAAAATAGGTTAATTGAAATACTCTCATAATAGATTTTAAAAACATACGT
This sequence comes from Ibidorhyncha struthersii, assembly GCA_013398815.1. Taxonomy (NCBI): domain Eukaryota; kingdom Metazoa; phylum Chordata; class Aves; order Charadriiformes; family Charadriidae; genus Ibidorhyncha; species Ibidorhyncha struthersii. The sequence continues at coordinate 109,172 of VZSZ01004111.1, forward strand.
AGTTAAAACCACCCCCGTTTAGAAATCCCTTTCACTTACCACAAACATCATGGTTAGGAGGCAGGAGCTTCCAATGAGGATTTTCTGTCTATTACTTTGGGCACCTGAAAGATTTTTTTTGCCATTGACTGTATGGAATCTTTATTGTGCAGTGCAGTGCCATTTTAGGAATATTTTAGGTTCCTGGTGGCCTGAAAAGATTCACAACTCCAGGTTAAACGTGTTGGCTTCTTATGAGGTATAAAGAGTCTGCTGTCTAAAAATTAGATCCACAAAAGGGGGAGAAGGACTTGTAACAGGAAAAGCCAGAAATGAGGTAGAGGAGTTAATGGTGGTGCCTTTCTCATCATAAAAATGCTCTAACCACCTCTAACAAAAGTGGTAGAGGCAGGCCCCCGCCTGCCTGCATGTATGCATGTGCAACTCCATAAACTGCCAAAATGAAGGCGGTCAAGCTCATAGCTGTATATTGGGGGCTAGAGTAACTTTGTTGTAACTATCAGAGAAACCTCTACTCAGCTTAGCTGAGGTTTTAATGATTTCACATTTAGACTGAGCCACGCACAACTGTGTGTTGGGCTCCTAAGTCTTATCCAGATCTCTTTATGAATGCAGACCAAAAGCGTTCCCTGAGCTACAACATGAACCTAATTCACAGAATCACAGAATAGTCAGGGTTGGAAGGGACCTCTGGAGATCATCTAGTCCAAACCCCCTGCCAGAGCAGGGTCACCTACAACAGGTTGCACAGAACAGCGTCCAGGCGGGTTTTGAATGTCTCCAGAGTGGGAGACTCCACAACCTCTCTGGGCAGCCTGTTCCAGTGCTCCACTACCCTCAAAGTAAAGAAGTTCCTCCTCATGTTAAGATGGAACTTCCTATGTTCAAGTTTGTGCCCATTACCCCTCGTCCTATCAATGGGCACCACTGAAAAAAGACTGCTCCCATCCCCCTGGCATCCTCCCTTCAAGTATTTGAAAGCATTAACAAGATCCCCCCTCAGTCTTCTTTTCTCCAGACTAAAGAGACCCAAATCCCTCAGCCTCTCCTCATATGAAAGATGTTCCAATCCCCTAATCATCTTTGTAGCCCTTTGCTGGACCCTCTCCAGCAGATCCCTGTCCTTCTTGAACTGGGGAGCCCAGAACTGGACGCAGTATTCCAGATGCGGCCTCACCAGGGCAGAGTAGAGGGGGAGGATGACCTCCCTCGACCTGCTGGCCACACTCCTTTTGATGCACCCCAGGATGCCATTGGCCCTCTTGGCCGCCAGGGCACATTGCTGGCTCATGGTCATCCTGTTGTCCACCAGGACTCCCAGGTCCCTTTCCACAGAGCTGCTCTCCAGGAGGTCGGCCCCCAACCTGTACTGATGCATGGGGTTATTCCTCCCCAGATGCAGTACCCTACATTTACCCTTGTTGAATTTCATTAAGTTCCTCTCTGCCCAACTCTCCAGCCTATCCAGGTCACGCTGTAAGGCAGCACAGCCTTCTGGCGTATCAGCCACTCCTCCCAGTTTAGTGTCATCAGCAAACTTGCTGATGGTACACTCTATCCCTTCGTCCAGATCATCGATGAATATATTGAACAGGACTGGACCCAGTACTGACCCTTGAGGGACACCACTTGTTACTGACCTCCAACTAGACTCTGCACCACTAACCACAACCCTCTGAGCTCTATCTGTTAGCCAGTTCTCAATCCACCCCACTGTCCATTCATCTATCCCACACTTCCTAAGCTTGCCAGTGAGGATGATGTGGGAGACAGTGTCGAAAGCCTTGCCAAAGTCAAGGTAGACAACATCCACTGCCCTCCCCTCATCCACCCATCTAGTAACCTCATCATAGAATGCTATCAGATTAGTCAGACACGACTTCCCCTTAGTGAATCCATGCTGACTACTTCTGATAACCTTCTTTTCATCCAGGTGCTTTGAGATGATACCCAGCACAAGCTGCTCCATCATCTTTCCAGGGATGGAGGTGAGGCTGACCGGCCTGTAGTTTCCCGGGTCATCCTTCTTGCCCTTTTTGAAGACTGGAGTGACATTGGCTATCCTCCAGTCCTCAGGCACCTCACCTGTCCTCCAGGACCTTTCAAGGATGATGGATGATTCCTCTTTAGAGTACCAATCCATGGCCTGCAGTGCAGGTCAATCAACATGACTGAGACGTTTCAGATGGCATTACCAGTCACAGGATAAAGCCACCTGAGCTCAAGCAGCGTGGTAGAATGTCTGTTTCAAGGAAGACATCTGTCAATCATAAAGACGCTGGGATTACAAGTCAATATTTCTCTATTAATTTCTCAAGCAAGAGAGCTGAATTATGAATGCAGATCCTGCAGATCCTGCAGATCCTGGAAACTCTTTTCAGTTACCACCAGTGTTATGAAACGGTGTAGGTACACTCCAAGTTATCGAATATAATATAGTTCAATCAAGTAAATATTCTGTGATCTAGTTGCACCTTGTCTTTCTAAATAAGCCCAAACCAAGCAAATGTGCTTCATCAGGTATGTAAATAATGTCACTGTATGTATGCAAGTAGGACCCCTTTCTTATTACCGTGGCAAACTTCTAATATCCTAAAGCTTAGGAGCTAATTAATGCTGTCTACAAATGCAGTTGACTATCCCTTCTTCAGTGAGTTTATGATATATTTTCCTGACAGGACATTAATAATAGACTTAGTGAAACACATAGAATTTGCCAACACCTCACAAAGACTTTCCATAGGAAATCCACAGCAATGCAGTTGATACATGTTTATGTTTGCACGTGGGACAGCACACACCATTCAGTATTCCTCATTAAAAGTCCCCCTTATTTCTTTCTATTTTTCCTAGCCCTCATTAAAATCTGCAATTCATAAAAAGGAGCAAAAAACCAATCTGAAAATAGCATAAACCAACAACACGCTATTCATAAATTTCAAAACATTCTCACCATCCAAAGCCTCTTTAAATGGAGACCATTCTGAGTCCTTAGTGTCTCAGTCTGTTGTTGATCATAATCCTCTGCCCTTGTATTCACTTTCCAAGAGCGATGCTGCTGTTCTGTAAGTCAGAGAGTTTGGACCCTAAGTGGGTGTACTGCCAAATTTTGCATGGCAAGATTTCTCTTTCTTTGCGGAAGCACAGCTCCTTGTACTCCTCATTAAAGTTACAGAGGTCAGTGGAATAAACCCCGTGAATCGAGTGGCTAACTGGGACCAGAGCAAGGCCCAGATCCTGCAAAAGAACTTCTCCATTCCAGCACATCGATGAGGAAAAGAAGTTATAAATTCATCAAATGTCCTATCTAATCAGAGAATTAAATAAAAAACTTATAGTAACAATGCATCTATATTTTTAAACCAAGAGCTTATGTGTGGTTTTAAATTTTTTTCATTCAGTTATTCATGGCAAAATAACTCCTCCTAATAATGTTTAGAGAAAAGAAAGAGGCAAGCAGGAGGCTGTAAGTAATGGATGTCTAGGATAGCTGTCTTAAAAACAAGTACACCTGTGAGGAACAATTGGCAGACTGTTGGGACTTTTATGGATAATTACATTACACAGGCTCTCATAATGTCAGATGTAATATAATAAATAGGCTGCTCACTTTGGTGTTCCCTATAGTCAGCTAGAGCTATCTGGAAGACAAGTCTTCATTTTTCTGGTTTGTGTGAAAATTATGTCTTTTTGTCAAGAGCTCTTTACTTTGTAGAACACCACACAGCCCAGCAGTTGCTTGTCGCAGCTGTAATTAGATTATATCAGACTGGCGGTGTTGAAACACTGGTGCCCGCATTGTCTCACTCAGCTCTAACTGCTGAGCTCCTCCAAAGCACTAAGCTTGCCACGGTAATGCCTGCTGAGGATGGTGGTGGTGATGAGAGGCAGGTGAAGATGGACCCTACCCTTGGAGGTGTTAAATACACCAGTCATTACCTTCCCCCCCTGAGGCTGTTCTCTGTAGTTGGAGGTACTCTGCACTTTGCAGAGGGTACTCAGGATCTGGTAAGACTGGCTATCTAACCTGTTGTTTTCCTATAGAACAAATTAAATGCTGCTTTTTTTTTTTTTTTTTTTTTAAAGCAGTATAGGGATATCAATCACAAAAAAACCCCCATTGAGAAATATGTATGAAGTTGATTTGCATTTTGCCCTGCCCTGTCCACAGTCAGCTCATCGGGTCTTTCAGGAAAGTATCAAGGGAAAAGAAGTGGCAGCTTTTGAGTTGCTGTGAGCTAAGAACTTTGTTGAAAAGGCAAATCTCAGGCCTATGCTTCTCACTTCATCCTCCCCTGCATGCCCCAGTGGTAGACACTCATGATAAAAGGCATTGCTGGTCAGCTGTGCACTCAGTGAGGTCCTACTTCTCATCTGGGTGCTAAAGGCAGGCTCCTGGACGGCTGCCTATCCCTGCAGGCATGAAAGTGCAGCATCCAGCTTCAGCCAGCGCGTGCTGATGCTTGAACTAGTGCTCAGATATACATGCACAAAAGGTAGAATCTGGGAGTAGAGGCTGGGGTAGATTTCCTCTCCAGTGCTCCCTGCTCACTCAAGACAGTGCTAGCAAAATGACGAGCACCACCTGCATAGTCTCTGTCTCCCAGCTTCTCCAACACAGTCAATGGTCATGCTACCATGAGGTGCAGGATCAGCTCTTTCCTATCAAGTGTCCTCCATCTCTTTGAAATGATGGTGGTGAGTCTGATTGATTAGCGATAAACTGGACACTTAAGCGTGGAGTACTTAACTGCATTTATGGATACAGCTTAAAGCAAGTGGATTTTTCAAACAGTGGGGTGAGGAGAATTCTGATGAGTTTTTTTTGCTTTTTTTTTTTTCCTGTGTNGTAAGTCTGCAAAAGGAGAAAGCTCCCAGTTTGCCCAGTATTTACCAGGAACAGAATCTTGCTCTAGGCATTTCTGGTAGTCATCTGAGGAAGAGAGCAAAATAAATGTAGCCATCTTTCAGAGTCTGCTTGAGGATCCAGTCTTTTTATGTTGTAATGACATGTGCATTTAATAAAGATATAGAGTATTCTGAGGAGAGTAAATCTACACCCTTATCTTGGAGACATTTAGAATGAAGATTTCATTTAATTGTGGCTCACTGCTGAGCACAATTTACCAAAATGGCAGTAAACTGCTATTGAACTGTAACATCTAAAGATGTCTAAGTGCTTGGATAATTTGTATTTTTTTTCCTCCTTTGGAAGATAGAAATAAAATAGCTAAAAATAGCAGGAAAGATAGCAGCAAGGCCTTCAAAGCAAAGAAAGAAGTGGTCACATACTCAGGGGCTCTAATACAAGCATCCCCCCAAAAGTGGTACACTGTGAACACCTTAACTTTGTTCACAGAGCCATTGTAACACAATGACTATTATGAATAAATAAAACAATGGGCTTGTATCCTAGACATGCAATTGAGCAATACTGGTGCTTTTGTAAATTTGCGTGACCTTTAAGAAATCTCCCATAGGTAAGTTATGGACTTAGCTTTTCTTAATTGGGTTTCACAGACCCCTTAAAAGTAGCATGTGGCCCCCACCTCTCCCTCCACAGCCAGAGGTCAAAAACAATGGTTGTAGCTGCACAGGATTTGTGTCCACAGCTGAATCCTTTTATTGTCCCTTAGTGCAACTAAGGTCTTTATTCTGCACTGGTGGCCCTGGGAGCTCGCTTTGATCCCTGCCCATTAGCGGAAGATCCCTGGGGAATCGCACCACCACCACTGACTTGTCTGTGACTATTATTTGGCTGTAATAACTGAGCCCTACGGGACTGATGGAATTCCTCTCATCATGTCCTAGGTGCCCCCAGCAGAGCATTTGGTTCAAAGTGACTCAGAAAAGGTGTGAGTTGATGGAACTGAAGCGGTCCTGTTTAAGTATCAAATGCAGAAGAGGCACTCCGCAAAGTAAGCCTCAGCGTTGAGGTGCAATGATGATGGGGCATGGCATTCAAGTGTCTGAAAAGCATTGGCCTCCTCAGTAACAGAAGTGGTTCAAGTGATATCTCCAGGTTAAGAGTGGGAGGAGATCCAAACAGGCAACCAGAAGAGGAGTTCAGGAACAGCACAGGCAGCAGGAAAGCAGTGGGAGAAACCAAAAGGAAGGTGCTGGGAAGGAGAGAGTCCTGAGTTTTATCCAGGCTTTTCCTTTTTATGGCAACCTTGCTGGTTTGAGTTTGGTTTTGGTTTTTTGGTTTGTTTGGTGTGGGGTTATTTTGTTGTGGGTTTGGTGTTTTTGTTTGGGTTGTTTTTTTGTGGTTTTGTTTTTTTTTTTTGGTACAGCGTTATCTATACATCATGATGCAAGCTGTCATCTTTGTAACCACTAGGCAAGGAAGGCATTAGTCACAGCTGCAGCAGATTTTTTTAGATTAAGCAATAGGCTCTTCTTCCTTGGAGCTGGTAAATGGCAGATTCCCAGCAGTCGCCACTCCACAGGGATGAAGCACTGGGAGCAGGGATCTGACAGGCTGTGGTGTTACAGCATAACTGCTGAGCTACCTGCTTACAGTGACTAAGTAAATTGCCACCTGCGTAACATTTATAAAGGGTATTATGTTGAAGCACAATCCCAGGAGTGTGGACCTTCCCTTATTCTTATTAATAGAAAGTGTAATCTACTTCTAGGATGTAACAAATAAGTAAGGTTCATAGCTATTATTAGGTTCAGGTATGTTCAGTGTGAATATTGCACCCTGTAAATTACCTTGTGTTCATGTAAATTACATTGACTAGAAAATACTAGTTCTCTCCCCGAAATAACAAGTATATACATAAAATATTCTAATCTAGTGATACTAGTGTGTCTAGGGAGAGTTATTACGATATGAACTTTAGAGGAATGACAGGAGTTCAATGTTGGATGAACTTTCTAGGTAGTGATGTCTTCAGCTGCATACCCAGGCAGGTGAATGGCACACTGGAAAAACAAGAAACTCGCCCCGTCATGAGAATCCCTCTTTCAACTGTCAACCAAAGGCAGGACTGTCCACTTTCCTCCAGATTTGCCAGCAGGACCAGGGAAACACAGTAACTTCTTTCTTTTTTTCCCCTTTTCTTTAGAATTTCATTTTGTATATTTGTTTTGCTGTACATATTGAGTTGTTCGTCTCTGCCACTTCTGTTAGCAAGGAATGAATAAATAAAGTCAAATGAGCTGAATGAGTTGTCTGAAGAATAGTGTGAAATTTACTTGAAAAAGCATTCAGCAGTTGTTTGAGACAACAAAGAAAACTGAGAAAAGTCAGTTGCATATTTATAGAGGTGGTGTCAGCAGCTTTCAGGTCTCCGGCTCCTCTCCTGTTCTGCACACATGCAAGTGGGAGAGTTTGCAATTTTTGCCAGGCAGCTGTGTAGCCATCCATTACACTGAGGCTGTGCCAGCCCCAGGAAGACTGCTCCAGAGCTCAGGGGAAAGATTTACAAATGCATTTTCTTAGTTTAATGTGCTACTTTCTAAAATGAGTTTTTCACTTAATTTACCCCTGGGGCTCAGGGTTCAGAGCTCATGCCCACTGGCCATGTTGTAAAGTAAAATAATGCCCAACCAAACTGCTGGGACAATGAGGACAAATAATTCTCCTCGTTTCTTTGTGTGAAACTCGCTATATTTCTAGTGGAGATGAAAGGTGCTGGGCTGGCATCCTTGGAGAATAAAATCCTTCACCACTTTGTGTTCATTTAGTGCAAGATTTCACATCAGATTCACCAATGAGCTGTATTTCTGGCCAAAAGGGTCTACCTCAGAGGTGCCAGAGTAACTCCATCACCTGCAGCTTACTCAGTCCTTGACTCCCTGGAAACTCTCAGAGTTGTCAATTAATGTAATTTCTGGTTGTACTTTTTACAAAAATGTAGACAGCAGCTCCCCGGGACTGCATTGAACCCATCAAGCATTTCACACAGACCCCAAACAGCTGTCAAATGGTGACAGTGTTCAGTCACTGCTGAGCTTGACCAGATCTGAGACAACATCCTTGAGAGCTAAGGCTCAGTATGGATTTGCAGTTCTGGTGCATGGGAAACAAAAGTATTGAGAGCAATAGAAGAAAGCTGGTTTTAGCTAACAATGAAAGGCAAGTGCTATGAAAAATGTTCAAACACATCGATTCCATTTCTAAATCCTTGATTAGTTAACAAACATAATTTTTCCCTGTTCTTATTTGATGTTCACAAATGCATGATGTTCTGAGATTGGTCTTGTATCAAAAGATACAGATATTTGAATTTTCATATCAGCAAAATGGCAAAGAACAAGGTCTGAAATCTTGGCGTGTTGAGGTCAATGGAGTTTTGCCATTGACATTCAATTGAGGTAATTTTTTTCCCCAGGCACATTGCTAATTGAGAATAAGGCATTAATCCTTTGATTTCATTTTCTTTTTTTTTTAGTCATCTGCAGTTCAGAAAATATACTTATCAGTCTGGGCCTTTAAGCAAAAGGAAGCAGTTTACGAGCAACTGAAGCATGTTTCTCCAAGATTTACAAAAATAATAAACTAGCAAAGCCAGTATTTATCCATGAATAATTTTGGCCAGAAAAAAAGATGAAACAGAAAACCAGAACTCCCATTATTTAAAGAATGTATTGGAAATCTCCCCAAATTTCTTTAAATGCTAGAACAAAACTTGCTTTAACAGCAATAATGTTTGCTGGGTTATTTGTATGTTATTTCTGAAATAGCTGACTCCATACAGCAGACATACATAACAGAAATAAAAATAACCTTTTAGGTCTATACCTTTTATGCTTTATATTACTTTTTGCCTTGAATCATCAGTCTATCCTCCAAACTTTTTTTATGTCATTAATAGTGGAGAAGAATTAAAACATGGTGTTGTGGTTTAACCCCATCTGGAACTACCACCACCCAGCCACTCACTCACTTCCCCCACAGCAGGATAGGGGAGAGAATTGGAAGAATAAAAGTGAAAAAACTTGTGAGTTGAGATAAAGACTTTTAATAAGTAGAACAAAAGCCACGCATACAAGCAAAGCAAAACCAGTAGTGTATTCATTCACTACTTCCCATGAGCAGGCAGGTGTTCAGCCATGTCCAGGGAAGCAGGGCTCCATCAGACATAACGGTTACTTGGGAAGACAAACACCATCACTCCGAACGTCCCTCCCATTCCTCCTTCTTCCCCCAGCTTTATATACTGAACATGGCATCACATGGCATGGAATATTCCTTTGGCCAGTTGGGGTCAGCTGTCCTGGCTGTGTTGTCTTTGTGTGCTCTTTTTGTGTGCTTTTTGTGCACTCCCAGCCTGCTCACTGGTGGGGCAACATGAGGAGCAGAAAAGACCTTGAATGCTTAGCAACAACTAAAAACACCAGTGTGCTACCACCAACAGTATTCCCATCCCAAACACAGCACTACACCAGGTGCTAGCAAGAAAGTCAAGTCCATCCCAGCCAAAATCATGACACATTGTTCTTGAATATTATGTCCTTGTCTCTTTACAGAACAATTTTTTTTAAAGATGTTTTATTGCGTGTTATTTTTTTTTTCCAATCTCAGGCTCTTCACAGGTGCCATTTACTTTGAAGAAGCCTCTAACCCTTCCTTCTCTCATTTTTCTGGCTCTCTTAATGTTTTGGCTACAGAGAGGGAAATAGTTTTCTTTTTTCACATTTTTCTTGACTGACTCATGAAAATGATGTCTAATTAGAAGCATTAAAAATAAATATGTCTGTTATCCTTTCCTTTGAAAATTAGTCTCCCTGGTCTTACGGCTGTCTTTTTGGTTGCAGATCCATGATCTGTCACATGTGTTTATTTTAAAGATTCAGTTACCTTCTCTTATTCCCCTGCAGTTCCCCAAGTCTGGAGTAGGAGTGCAGAGCACAGATGTAGGGCTCTGGCCAAAGATCAGTGATATCGTGGGAACTATGAACAGTGTACGTATGCGTACTCAAGCACACGTTACCAAAGAAATGGTAACTTATTCTAGGGGCTTGGGCCAAGGAAAAAAGCAGAAGGTGCTAGGGAATGATGGCAGGAGTCACCAGGGTGTCTAGAAAGGTCTAGGAGTGAAAAGTCTGTGGAAATAATACTCTTGTGTTTTTTTTTTTTGTTTATTTGGGTTTTTTTGTTGTTGGTTTTTTCTGTACTCTCTTAAACACCTGTTAACAGTTACACTCCTTCCTCAAGGTGGCCAGCGTGAAAGGATTGGTCTTCAGCAAGTATTTTCATCAACAATAACACCACAGACTTGTGGTCAAGAACCCAGGCTCAGGATAAGCTGCTGTAATGAGTAATTGCTCATCAGCTGAGTTTCAGCAACCATTCACCTCGCTGCTCATGACCTGTGAGAAAGTGCAGTACAGCAGAAACTGGGGTTAGAGGTTTGTTGTAGAAATTGTTGTGACATTTTTATGTTATCACTGGCCCTCCTCTCACCTGACTGCTACCAAGTCTCTGCTGTATTTAATGCTCCCAGGGCAGCATTTACTGTGTTGCTTGTGTGAGCAATCCTCATCCACTCCCCTGCAAAGTCAAACGGTTTGTCTTAAACTGTCAGTGACAGCACCGACAAGAGAAAAGCTGCTCATGTAACCTGTTCTCGCTTTGCTGAGGGATAGACACAGTGAACTTGAGCCATAATGCAATAATGCTCTCTATCTTCAACTGATTTTTAATTATTTATATGTCTGCTGCCAGTATCTTTACACTAATCTAGTTGAATCAGTCCAAAACACTACACAAGATATTTATTATTTTTAGGGTAAGTCAAAGGCAAAATTATCTAAAACAAGTATTACAATGGATTGCACACAACTTTGACTAAAATGTATTTTAAAATTGTGAGGTTTTTACATAATGAGAAGTGAGTTGAAGAAGAGTAAGAGAAATAAGGTGTCGTGGTTTGGGCTGAACCAGCCACTGGGCAGAACAACAGCTGCTTCTCTCTACCTCTCCAAAGAGAGGCAGGAGAGAGAGAAACTTATGAGTTTAGATGGAACTAAACTACTTTAATGAAATATTAATAATAAAATTTAAAAAAAGAAAATAATGAAATATATACAAAACCATATCAAGCTCCCAGGATGACAATCACAACACCAGCTGGCACTGGGGAAGTCCCAGGCTGTTGGATGGGAACTGGATTCCAGATCTGGATTCCAGATCGGGATCAAAGGCAGATGAACGGACAGAGTCCTCCTTGGATGCTGGCCTTTGAAAAAAGAGCCCTGATCCTTTGATTCCTCAGCTTTTATACTGAACATGAGGCAGATGGGATGGAATACCCTGTTGGTCAGTTTTGGGTCACCTGTCCTGTCCGCTCCTACCTGCAGGAGGGACCCCTCTGTGCTTTTCCGTTTCTGACCCTCCAACGGGCAAATAACAAAATTATCTGCCCTTGGGTGTTATAGCAGTAAGTATAAGGAAGAGTGTCTCTGCGTACCATTCCTTGGCATTGACTATAAACGTAGGTCTTATCACTCTGAGACCAAACAGTGTCTGCACAATGAGCTGTTAATTTCAGCAGTTAGAAGAGGCCCAGCTGAAAAGTAGTTACTGAACAAAATTCATCGTTTTACCTCAAACCAGGACATAATGGAAGTAATGGAGAATTTTTCAGATTTGCCATTCTGACTTTGAAGCTACATTTCTGTTGCACCATGCAGTATGGTACCGTGCTAACAAAAGTAGTCCTAGGATACCAAAGCCATTGCAGCTAATGAAATGAAATTTTGCCACTGTATTGCCAGAAACAGTGAAGACATCTTTAAACAGCACAGCCAGACACAGAAGGCCACACTTCTCAGCCCTCCAGGGGAAATAAGATGCACTATTACCACTAAATTTCTAAATAGGAACAAATAGGCAAAGTAGAGTAGACAATTTCACCTCTGTCTTCAGTATGTGTAAGTTCAAGCCACTTTACAATGCACAGATGTTTTTGGGCACCTCAGAATGCTATTATACTTATGAAGATTTTTGGCCATTCAAAAGTCTGGTTGGTCTTTTCAGGGCCGTTAGCAAAAACCTCTTTGGTTCACCACAAAACCCGTATTACTTACAGAAACTATACAAATATACGTAATTTATCTGGATTTGGCCTTTTGAGTCATCTTCAAATCACCACCAGGTCATAGTTCAAAAAGGATGTTGCCAAGTCATATTTATTTACAGTCTATTTCATTTTAGTAGAACCCATACATTTCAATGAATCTGCTTTTATTGCAGATAGGCATTTAATACTTGTCTGTCTTGAGAAGCATCTACACTATTGGTCTCAAGAAATCTTTTGATATCAGTAAGGTTCAAGACCAAGAGAGAGCCAACACCTGAAATTCGTAGGTACTGCCACCAAAGAGTATTGATACCCATTGACAGGAACTGATACCTTTCCAAATTGATACGTGTCTATACCTGTCAGTCTTGAGAATGATTTTTATATTGGCAGACATTAAGACTTATCAATAGCAAGACCTTTGGATATCATTAGGTGTTGATGCCTATAAATTCAGACACCTATTTTTAGGCACAGATACCGATAGATGGATAGATATAGATCAGAAGGCATAGATACCTCCTGATCTCAATAGGTGACGATACCTATTGGTCTCAAGACCAATTTTGATAGCTGTAGACATTAAGACCAATAGATAGTGAGACCTTTTGATATCAACAGGCACTGATGTCTATCAATTTCAAGACCTATCTATAAGCATCAGTATCAATACCTAGTGATAGGCATTGATACCTTTTGATCTCAATAGACATCTACATCTGTCAGTTCCAAGAAATTTCTTGATATCACTAGACACCATGACCTCTCAGTTGTAAGACCTTTCAATATCTGCAGGCATTAGTGCCTATCAATTTGGATGCTTATTGATAGACATTGATATGTATAGGTATTGGCCAATAGTAGTAGGCATGGATAACTATCTCAATTGGTGTTTATTCCTATCAGTCTTGAGACTGATGTTGATCTTGTTGGCACCAACCATCAATAGTGAGACCTTTCAGTATCATGAGTCATTCATGCCTATCAGTTTCAACATCTATGAATAGACATCAATGTCTATTGATAGATATCAATATCTTTTGAGCTCAACAGGCATCTATACCCATCGATCTAGAGACTGCTTTTGATATAAGTAAATATTGAGATCTATACATAACAAGACTTTTTGATATTTGTGAGCATCAATACCTTTCAATCTCCATAGGAATCCAACCATTTTGGTCTCAAGAAACTTTCTGATACCAGTAGAACCAAGACCTGTAGATAGTGAGGCCTTTTGATGTAGATAAGCCTCAATGTCTATCGATTTCAACATCTATCTAAAGGTATTTATATCAACAGTTTATTACTACATCAATGTCTATCGTCTATCAATAGGCATCGATACCTTCTCATCTTAATAAGCATTTATTTCCTTTGCTCTCAAGAAATTTTTTATATTGGTACAAATCAAGACTTAGAGATAGCAAGACCTTTCGATATTGGTAGGTTTCAATACTTATCGATTGCTGACTTCATATTAGTTAAAGGACAATACATTTTCTACAAAATTTTAATGATAATCTTGTAATGTACTAAAAGTTAAAAGTAATACTGTATGTATGCTCATCAGCTAAATATGGCTGCAAATCAGCATTTCCCCAAATCTTCAGCGCTTAATAAGAAATTATTTGAAATAATGAAAGTTATTCTTAGAATAAGAAAATTATAGAATATACTCTAGTTAACAACCAATTTTTCATGAAAAATTATTATTTAAGTGCATATGAATTTCCTGATAAGTATCAGTATAATTGTAAAAGATTAAATCATATAACACGTAAGAGTAATTGTAATGTAATTAACCACTGATCACCCCGTTTCTTTTCCTCTGTTATGCATGTGTATAGGTAGACAGAACAATTAACAAGTTATAAAACAGTTCACATTGATTTGTACAGCTCTGGTTCAAAGCAGAGCAAAATCCCAGATGGGCAGCAAAATTAAAATTGCACTGTGGAAAAAAAAGATGAATTAACTTTGTTCCATTTCTTTGCCCTACTTTTTCTGAAAGCCTGTAAATTAACTGCTACTTAGGGTTCTAATACAGAGCAAAGCATTTGTTATCCCCTTAGCAGTGCTACTCATCTCTGCTATAGAAAATATTAATGTTAGTGTACTTCCACTAAAAAGCACTCAAGTATTAAAAAACAGGAACAATTAGCTTTGATCTAAAATCCAGCACTTATATATAAAAGAAATATAACTTGAAGCTTACTAATGCATTTTCTGTGTCCCTTTTATTTGTATTGAAATAAAAATAAAGTCACTTCATAACAAATGCACTTACTACTTTCTCTTATAGCCATGTTCTTTCCGGGAGGACCTTCATTTCTTGCTATTTTTGTCATGTTTGTTAAGGTTTGCATTTGCTGGGCTCCACTGGCAATGTTTCAGTGAAATAAGACTGAAATAGTACAACCTAACACTGTCTGTGCATCACTGCCTTTAACTCACTAGTTCTGTAGGCAGTGATGTTGTTCTTTCATACATCATTTCAGCTTTTACTGAGATGCTGAAAAAACCTAGAAAGTCTCCAGCACCTAGCCATAGAAGAGGGTGAGAGAATTAGATTGGATCCTGAAAAGATGGGAGCATCCACAAGCAGCAGGGCTTTGAAGGGTCTCAGCTCCTTCAGGCACCAGTCAGCTCACAACCCACCTGTTGGAATGCAAATAAATTATTCAAACTGGTTTGGTTTCAAATAAACACTGGTTTTTGGAAGTGCTTCATTTTTCATTTTTTCTTTGTTTTTAGTTTTAGCTGGTTTTTGAACTGCAAAATCACATGTGACTGAAAAGAGAGGGCCGAAATCATCTCTTACTCTCAGAGTCCTAAGTCTTGAGCTGGGTTTGCACTTAGGTAGATTTTCTTCACCGTTTCTTTTTAGTTCACTTCATATATCCTTTTAATTAAATTGGGTACTTGCTAGAGCTGCTCGACTTGAAGGTTTTGACCTGTAATATGTTACAGAAAATGTAACTTCCGCCTTATTGTCTCCTCAGTGAGCCTGAGTGCTGACTGGGAGAGATCACGTGCAGTGACCCCATTTTATGGACTGTAAAGGCATGCTTCACTCCCAGGTGTTGACTGCGGCGGCTCACCAGAGGCACACCAGCGGACAGCGATGCTCGGCACTGTATCTGCACAGGCTAAACAGAGATTTCCAGGGTGTTTCCATGAATGTGGACAGTCATCAGATGTCAGCCTTGATTCACCATGAACTCATCAGTTCACATCAGTCATCTATCACCCTCCCACAAAACCGCTTCCTCAGGATCCCGTTTATGTCGAGGCACCATGAAGGGAACATGTGTACCAGTAGCTACCTATGTTTCCAAAGAGAGGACTTGTTCTCTGTGGTTATAACAAGATCATCAGGGATGCTCTCTGCAAGCTCAGCTACCAGATCTGCCTACATGCTTAAATCAAGTGTGTTTTGAGTTTTTCATGCCTCCCCCCCCCGCCCCGGCCCCGTGCCCACTGTGAATTCCACATCAACCTTTTTCACAGTCTGTACGAACAGTACCAAGCACGTGCACATCACTTTGAATCCTGCGTGGCCTGCTCCTCTGTGGATGTTACCTAATCCCCTGAACCATCCCATATTACTCATTTTGTCACTTGATAATTTTGACTCACTAGCTGAATGCTCCAAGAGCATGGGGTAGTCAGGCTGTATGCATATTCTTTATTTTATTTGAATTACTAAATCATTATCTATTCTTTCTGTCTGGATACATGACAAAGCATAAACAAATCATAGGTAATAAATTAAGTATGGTATCCAAGTGCCCTCTGCAAGGTTTTCTCACAAGGTCAAGAATGCCTCTCCACTTCGTTTGCCCAATGCATTTACAGTTGCTATTGGTTTATTTGTTAGAAGCTGTGGCAAAGTCTGTACAGCAGAAAGGTATACAGACTCCAGCTCTTTTGGATGACTGAAGGAGAAACTGTTGGCATCAACAGCCAGTTACTGAATGTGCATGTCTAGCAAGTCCTTTCAGTTTTAAAGAAGGTCATCACTAACGCAGATGCCTCAGGTGATCCTTCTCTGCCTTGCTTGCCATTTCAGAGTAAGACATACATGTACATAACAAAGAGCACATTATGAGAAGCCAGTCTAGCTGACAGAAATGTGGGTGGGTGTAGTGTGGTCAGCATCAGAAAGCCAAGCCCAAGTCCTTCTGTTCAGGCACGTATGCAGTCAGTACCTAATCTGGACCTGTTTTCTTCAGGTAGTTGTACAGATGTTTCCAGGTGAATACATGGCAAGCCTAACACTGCACATGGGCATGAACTTCCTAATTGGATAAGTTACCCCTGCCTTCTGGAAGTGTCACAGGTCACACACATCCCACTTCCCCTGGCATATGAGGGTGTGATGGCTCTGAGCTCAGCAGGACACAGCCCTCAAGGAAGAGGAGCAATTCCTCAAGTTCATCCTCTTGAATCTCCCAGCAAGAATGGCAGTAGGCAGTGATTCCCTTTCCTTCAGCCTTTGCAAGGGAGTCAAAATATATACATGCTCATCTGAGACTAATGCTGAAGAATCCATGTGACCTTTGGTTGCTCCAAGAGATACTCAAAGAGTCTAATGTGCCAGATATCAATGTGAATTATGGTTACTTAACTGGTACAATAGAGAAGCAGCTGCTGTCCTCTGTTGAGCTTGGAACCAGCCGGTGTTAGGTGCTGTACAAACACCTCAGGAAACAAAGTCCTTGCAACAACCATCTCATTCAGCGAGGACAAGTCATGTTATGCCTGCAGCTGAAAGCTACAACAGCAGTTTGCAGCTTTTAGTGCTTCAAAATTTTTACTGCTAGTTAAATAAAAGCTAACAAAAGTTTTCATCTAAATGAAGCCTATAATTTTGTGAGATCCAGTGGCTAAATTTTTCACATGGTTGTAGGAAAAGAATGAAATCTCTGGACAGTACTTATTATCCATTCTCCTAGGCATTCATTCCATATTCTGATAAAGATCAGCCTTGGGCTTTCTGGTTATTGATCTCAGCCAAAAGGCAGATCTCTCAGCTGCAGCAAGTGTTTCTGCTAATATATTTTTCCTTCCAACATTAATACTCTTTCTAATTTCAACCTCAAGAAGCAGCAATAAATTGCAGTCTGTGGCTTTAGCTTGTAAAAGCAGAGTGGACCGTATGAATATGTGTCGGACAGCTTGTCACAGCCTGCTGCAAAATCCAATTAATTCTGAGGTTATTATGCCTTCCTTCACTACAGCTATTCTAATTGGGGGGGGGGCATAAGGTTGAATGTCCACCCCAGTGTTAGAAAAACACTGAATCTCCATTAATTAGCTGAGATCCCATCCAACTTGCCTATAGTATCTGCTAAAATGCATTGGAGAGTTTGAGCTTGTTATCTAAACTTATAGGCAGAAAATGGTCAGTATTCCTCCATAAGTCATGACAGCTACCTTTAAATACAATTGTGTGTCTTAAGTGCCTTGACTGGGCCAAGTGTTGGCTTCCTTGTTAGGTGGGACTGTTGCAAACTTGTGTTTCTTCTGGTAGGCTATTACCCCACAGGTAGGGTGTCCTACCCAGGTGGACTGCTTGTGCCGCTGGTGATACAGGTCTGGCTGGGAAGGCAGCACAACTGGGAGAGCTGGCCCAATCTCCTCGCGTAGCCCTGCAGGGAGAAAAGGAAGGTGCAGCCTTGCACCCGAGGTAGGGCAGAGATTATGTTGTCTGGAGACCAGGATACCAAATCAAGATATTATTGTTGGTCTTCTGGCACAGTGCACCCATGTGATCCCTTCCTTGGGGTCCTGTCCAGATACACGGGGTTTTACTCCACCTCAAGTCTCAAGCAAATCAATTGAGAGCATATGAAGATAGGATAGAAAAGGAAAGAGCACTAGGCCCATGGTTCAGTGACCCTGATACAAAAAAATTGCAAGGTCTTTTTCTGTTTTTAACATGCAGCTTTCCGAATTTCTTCTTAAATATCTGGAGGAATGTGTAGCACTTCCTACAGACAGATTTAAGGAGCAAATCACACCTTCATGGCACATGTAGTTTATAATGTGCACTAGTATTATAAAATCTCAGTTAATTGCTGTGAATTATTTGCTTATTGTTGCTCCTTGGAATTTATGGGACAAAGATCAAGTCTAAACAAATCTTTTTGATCTTTTAATGGATTTTGTAAAGGCAAGGGTAAGAAAACCCCATCTGTATTTCTACATACTTGAACATTATTGAATTTGAGTTTTTCTTAAGCTGTTGATGTAGAAAAAAGGAAATTTCATTTCCTAAGCTACAAAGCAAGTATCAAACCTAGCATCAAATGTAGTTACACAACTCTCTGAATGATAATAACACTTCGTTTCATTATAGAGCTGACATTAGTTTTTCTAGAGGATACTAAGAGAAATATTTCGGAAGCAGTTAGTGTTAAACAAATGGTCAGGCTCTTGGGTGACATTAGCTAACCAGATATAAATGAGGGCTTGAAAAATAGGATAAAACCAACTTAATTTGTAAATTGAATATAAGTCAAATGACTTTTGCTTGCCCTTTATATTCTGGAGGAGTTTTCTCAGAAACAAGCTAGTTAAATGAAGAAAGAAGACAATGACATTTGTCTGGATCTATTCGTATTCACCTGAATCTGTACACACCATATGTAATTTTTATTTTCATTATGCAGTTCAAGTTCACAATCTTGAAGTAATTGAAAAGCTGGAGCTAGCTTCTGGCCATGGGCTACCAAATTAGCATAGGGCCACTCAGACAACCTTGAATCAGCCACCTCACAATTGGAGGGTCAAGACCAGGCCTGGACAACTCCTTATGTGGAAGGGAAGAGGCAATGGGCACAAACAAAAACACAGAAGACTCTGTCTGAAGATCAGGAAATATTTTTTTACTGTGAGGGTGACTGAGCACTGGAATAGGTTGCCCAGGGAGGTTGAAGAGTCTTCCTCCTTGGAGATATTCAAAAGCCATCTGGGAACAGTCCTGGGTAACTGGCACTATGTGGCCCTGCTTGAGCAAGGGGGTTGCACCATGTGACCTCCACAGGTCTCTTCCAACCTCAAAAACTCTGTGATTTTGTGAAGAGGGACTCAGGCAAAGAGCCTGCCTCAGTTGCTGCTACCTTGGAGCTAGAGATATAAAATACCCTGTGCTGGCAGGGTGATTCTGCCAAGAATCCCTGTGTTGTTTTCACAGCTCATAGTCCAACATCTTCCTCAGCAGGAGAATCCAGCCTGGCTATCAATGGCTCTGACATAGGAGCCATTGGCAGAGAGAAAATCTGTTGGCATAGGCAAAATCCGAGCAGTCTGCCACCCTAAGAAACTAAATACCCTGCCCATGGCTCAAGACAGTCCAGTCTACAGCTCATTCAGATTATGTTCTTATGCATCCAAATGCTATTTCTTCTTGACTGCATGCCTTTTCACAGCCCACAGAAGACCTCTCCAATTGCAAACTTTTTTGGTAACTTCAGAGCGTACTGCCTTAAAGATCTTCAAAATCTATTACTCGATAATGTTTTTTTAACAGAAGCATAACTAGAAACATATTATTATGAGGAGTGGCACTTTTTTAAAACTAGAGTAACTAGAGTGAATGCTTATCCTGACAAGGTTCAAAGGGTTACTAAAGCTTTTCTATAACCTGTAATTGGGTATCATATTTTCCACAAACTCATTATACTGTATCTGTGAAGAATGATTTTGCAGCAGATAACATGAGTGCCCTTCATGCTGACTCCATGCATAATACAATGACCCCAGTCACAGCACAAGGTACTGCAACCGACTGAATTTGTTGCTGACAATTTGTGGCAAGCTGAGTTCAGATTTGTTGTGCAATGCAAGGAATTGATAAAAAGTGATCATTGGGCAGATGTGACCTCAAATTGAGCTTATTAATGTTCACATTTGAGAAGTTTTTCCACATAAGTATTTGTAGTTCTAAGGAGAAAAAAAGAGTATAATATATGGAGTGCTGCCAAATTGCTCAGTAGGCTGTTAGTGATTGAATGACCTCTCCGGCCCAGCCTCTTCATCACTTAGACCGTGTGCAGCTTTGAAGCCAGTCCTGCTTAGGATGGATTCCTGACAGTCCTGTCTGTTGGTGATAACCATGATAAGAAATATCCTTAAGTTGGCCACATCCAAAAACTTCATGGGCTGTAGGCAGCATCTGACCTATGCACTTTATCAAGTTGAGACCTCCAACGTAGGCATTTACTTAAGGGGTGTTTCCACATTGCTCTCATCATGCCTCTCGTGCAGCAAAAGGATGTGAGTGCATCTCAGTAGCAGGAAAAGGGCTAAACAAATCTTGCTCTGCTTGCCCTGTACTCTGTTTTCCAAGTTTACTCATGTCTCTTAAGTTTGCTCCCACAGATACCTGCAGTTTCACAGTGATCTCCCATGAAAGTATTCATGTAGTTAAACTTTATAAATCCTAGTCTTAGACATTGTAGACACTGAATGCCTACCTGGGTTCAAAGACACACTGGCAAATTAATAGGGTCTCTAAATTCTTACAAACCACAGACACATGGAAGTCTGTGTGATAGATATATACTGGTGATGGGTGAAAAAGTAACTGTGGAAGAAGATTTAGATATGAATGTCCTGCACTTCTGCTCTTCCCTAAATATCTGCTGTTGTCTATGTCAAAGACAGAGTGGTGGCTTAGCTGGCTTTTTGGTGTGATCCAGCATACCTGTGTTCATGCTAAAGAGCTTTGTTTACTCAATGGAAAGACAGTTCCTTATGCACTCTGAATTGTTCCTCGGTGAATATGCAGAGGACCTGGGTGCCTGTATTAGATGGCTGAAGTTTGAAAGTGTGCCCCTACTGCAGGAACCTTGGGGAATGAAAAGACATCATAGTAGAGGAACAGATCTGCTCAGTTTGGCCTGGCAGTCCGATGAAGGTCTACATGAAGTGATTTATCATGGATTTTAATTGGTGGCATGAGATGTTCCTTGACTTTGTAAGCCACCTCATCCTCCCCACTTTGGAGCTGCTGTCAAGGAGTATGGGATGGGGCCTGAGCCCTGGGTCTGTTTCCGTGACCCAAAGCTGCAGGGACACCATTCACCAGAGCATCACACATACCAGGGACTGAGACGTGTCTTGTCTTTAGCCAGTGTGTCAACTCACACACCAAGGTCAGGGACATGTTCCCTAATGATGTGAACTGATGGAGTTTTACATAAAAATCTCATCTCCCTTCTTTAAGGCTAGACAGCAATGAGGCAAGGTTTTTCAGCACTAAAAGAGCAGATTTAGATATCTAAATTTGAATGTCTGTGACTCGGTCCTTTACAGGAACTATCCGTAAGTAAATTAATTTAATTTTTATAAAAAGTTAACATCCCAAGACAATGAATATGAAAGATCTAACCAAGATGACTTAGATGACATTATTCTGGGAATAAAATTCAGCTTAATTGTGATTTGTGGGTTTAAATAGAAAGACCTTTAAATCCTGGTTAATCTGATATAAACTTGTGTAGCCATTCCCAAGCACTGCAAAATGTCGAGGCAGGCTCCAAACATCCCTGATGTAGTTTCAAACATTGCTAGCTCTTTGTTTCCTTAATTAAGGGTTTATTTTAGAATTTGCTTTCCCTTTGGTTGTTTTTACCTGCAGAGATCATATTTTCATGCTTTTCTCTGATATCGAGAAAGTGAAAGAAAAAAGGTCAGCTCATATTGGCAGCTGAGGTTTGTTGAGAGGGGGAGAGAAACAAAAAAAAAAGTAAAAAAAAAAGAAGCTAGACATTTCCATGGTCCTTCTCCAAACTAAAGAATATGGCAAGATTTGTCATAAGCACTGAAAAGGGTAAAATATTAATAGAAATCTGACAGTATGGTTCTTCTCTGAAACGGAAAACTTCATTTTCTAGCACTAGCATAAGTTCTCCTATAGGGTGTGAGGTTTGCCCTTACACTAAGAAAACTATTGACAAAGTAGTCATGAGGGAGGGAGGAAAGAGGGAAGAAAGGAAGGAAGGAAGGAGGAAGGAAAGGAAGGAAGGAAGGAAGGAAGGAAGGAAGGAAGGAAGGAAGGAAGGAAGGAAGGAACGAACGAACGAACGAACGAACGAACGAACGAACGAACGAACAAACGGATGAACGAACACAGGCAGGCAAACCTTGCTGTTTCTATCTTAGACAATGGGACCAGAGAGCAGATGTGACCAGAGGACAAACCAGTTCCTGGTCGTGACAGGCCACAAAAAACATAGGAGGAGAGGAAGAAAGGTGAAACCAGCTCTTCTGGAAACAGCTATGATCAGTCTGTAGGGAGGCTGCAGCATGAAAAGTGGAGAATTTTTCTTCACTTTCTTTTTCCCTGGATGCATCAAGCTAACCAGTCACCTAGAGAGCAAGGTAATGTGTCACTCCAATAAGCTCTGAGCTGTGTTATTGGAAGCATTCTATGCTTTATAACATACTTATTTAGTTAGTTTATTTAGTTACCCATACAGTAATGCTTATTGTTAAGCTGTTTGCAGAATATTTAAACACACGACACTGCAGCTCTCATGCTACCTTTGTGTCATTTCAACATAGTTAAAGGAAGATGAAGATGAGGAAGATGAAGGTGTCTTTTTTGTGGCCTGATGGAGGCAGCCCTGCCGCAACCTTGAATCTACAAGGGAGAGGATGCCTGATTTCAGCACAGGGAGTGGGTGGCTTCTCTGCTGAGATTGCCGCTGTGGCCAGTCCAGCAATTAATGTCACTGAGGTCACCAAGCAGACATGAGGTGGTAATGACTTTCAGTTGCCACTGACCTTTCTGGATCCTAGCCAGAGACCTAGAAATTAGTAGTTTTGCAGGCTGCTACCAGTCCCCTTAGCTACCTTTTACTTAAAATATTTCATGTAACGGAACAACAGAAGAGGAAAAAAATCAAAGGCAAGCAGATGTTGCAGGGATGATAAAGAAAGAGGCAAGAGCAATGGTAAATTGGGTTGATAGGCAAATGATGTGGAGAGATACAGACCTAGAAAGGAGTAGTTTCAGATGTCTGTCTGTCACTGGTTATCGGTTGTGCGCTCATGCCATATGGTTTTAATATTGAAAGATCATGTGCAGTGTCTGGTTCTCAAATATTTTTTTCTGCAGCTGATTCCCTAATTTGCAAAGTAAAAGACATTTTTTGTTGGCAATTAGTAGTGCTGTGGTGAGTCACTCCTCTTCTGGTGGTTCACTCCCTCCCTCTCTCCCGTAAATGCTTCTAAGAATAGCTGCTATAGAAATATCTTTCATCTAGGGGAATAGACCAAAATAGCAAACTCTGTCTCTAAAAGTTAGGGTCCCCCAAAAGTCCTAGTTAGTGATTAGCAGACTGTTAGAATAGAAAGAATAAAAGCCTGGCAGTACATAATAAGTGTGTTGCTTATCAGTTTATTTTTCACTATTAGTTATGTTTAAAAACTACAAAAAAATTTCAGTACATTCATGTTTCCATATGGAGAAGGAGGTTGATTTCTTTTACCCATTACCCGTTACACATGTTGACACCATTTTGCTAATAAGCAAATAATCTTTTTGTCACAAGAAAGAAAAGATGTAAGTCAACTTATGTCCTGATCCCATTGGTTTTTTTTTCTTTTGAAAAGCAGTATATGGGCCAGAAAGAGGGGCAGAAGCTGTGCCTATGACAGTAGGGACATGTTACTTCTGTGGTGCTGAATTTTGCAGTCGACTTTGGTGTTGTAATAACTCAAGTCAACTCCAAACAGTGACACCAGCAGAACTGGCAGGCAAATTTTGCCTGAAGATCTCAACACACAAACCCGTTATAAATTTTTTTTGTATTTTTTTTTTTACTATAATAGCAATGAGAGGAGCACAGAAAGTGTGCTTTATGCAACAGAAAGGGTAGCACTCAATTGACTGAGCTTGTAGACTCAGCCCATCTGGACTAATGTAGTTTTTCATGGTCCTGTGCAGCTCAATGGGCTTGCCACTCTCTTTAGATTCTGTTCTTTACATAACAGGGATGACTGGCCACAGTCATGTTTGGCAACTGGTTAATCTCCAGACATTTAGAAACAATGAATTTTTAGTTGGCACTTTTGTTAGTTTGCTTACCCCCTTAAGCAGGTTTGAAGGTAACTGGCCTGGATTCTTTATTTAGCTAACCAAGGACTTCAGAATTCTCTTCCTCTGGACTTTAGCAACTAAGAGGCCCAGGTTATGACCTCACATGCACTGGGATCTCAGTTCTGCTGTGTGTGAGTTCAACTCTGCTTCTTTTGCAAGTAGCTCCTCAAAAAACAGACACAGTGAAAAAATAACCCCATCATCTTCTCAAAACAAGCAAGTTGTGTAGGTTATAAAAAAGTAACTATGTGAGTCAAAGCAGCTGATGCCAGGAGAAGAGCCTCTTAGAGCAGAAGGAATAGAGAAGGGGAAAATGGACAAACATGGGTAAACACATTTAAGAATATGGGCTGGCCTGTGCCATTTTCCTTGACACCTATGCTCTACAAGATGTATGTCATGTTCCCAGGAACCTGGGCTCAGGAGTTCGTGGGAAGGTTTCAACCAGGGGAAAAAAAAATCGCTGCAGAGAAACATGTACTTCTGGGCTACTTTGCTGTCTTAGTTTCTTCTCTGAACATGCTCTGAATTGTCATCCCACCTAGGATTCTGAGTGTGGTAGACGCACTGGTTGTCACCAATTGCTCAGTTCACCATCCGGTGGTTTTCTGTCCCCTCAGGCATGCTTCAGACACAGGCTGCCACCACCCTGGGCAAACTGAGAGCTGAGTTTCATTTCTAATATCATGATTTATTCATTGTAGTATTGGACAGTGGTACAGACTGACAAGCCTGAAGTTTGCACCTTGTGGTGCCTTTTGAAAGCAGGTTTACTGGTTTCTGTGTTCCCTCAGCTCGACAGCCCCGTTCATGGGGTTATACGCTCAGACAGGCTAGCTGATGTGAATCATCAGCCACTTTCGTGCTTTGCCTCTTGTTTCCTAAATCACAGTGCTTGCTGCTATGGCAAATTCTGATACAGTGTCTTCTCACAGATCAAACATGGTGCTGTCCTGGCAGCTTTCTTGGTGCAATTCCCTGATATTGGAATGCATGTAAATTTGGTAAGGAAGGACTAGCAAGGCTGCAGATACTAGGTGGTGATTCCCTCCAGAAAACTGAAGAACTGGTCACGGCAAGGGAAAACAAGGGCAGCAGATGTGCTGTGATGCTGAGGAAAACTATGGCAGGATGAATAGCATTTGTTCAAGGTGCCGATAGCATCTATCCCAGCCAGGGTATATTGGGTTACAGCTAGGGAGTGAAAGGAAGTACAGTCAAGGTCATTCATGCCATCAGACTTTGTATACTGGTTGTACAAAGTAGAGTTAATAGGACCCTTAAATGCTGTATCTCTGCTACTATTTCAACACAGTTCTACATCTGTGTCGTGGTTTAAGAATGACATGATGTAAGCTGTCTGTTCTAATCTCTGAGCAAGCTGGAATTCAAACTATTCAGGCAATCTATCACAGCTCTGGTCAAGCACCGCTCGGGCCCCACCTTGGGCGTCAATTAATCTGTCGTGGTTTAGGCCAAATCGGCCACTGGGAATGTGGGGGACCCCAGATGGGACCAACACATACTCTTCAAAGAGAGAGGCAGAGGAGGGAAAAAGAGACTGACGAGTTTAGAAGGAACTAAACTAATTTAATGAAATATTAATAATAAAATAAAAGGAAATAATGAAAAATATACAACACCGTGTCAAGTTCCCAGGATGACAATCACAACATCAGCTGGCACCAGGGAAGTCCCAGACTGGACTCAGTGATGGATGGGAACTGGATTCTAGATCTGCATTCAGGACTGGGATCAAAGGCAGACGAACAGAGTCCTCCTCAGTCATCGGCCATTGAAGAAAAAAGCCTGAGAGCTGACCCTTTGATCCCTCAGCTTTTATACTGAGCATGAGGCAGATGGGATGGAATACCCTGTTGATCAGTTTTGGGTCACCTGTCCACTCCTCCCCGCAGGTGGGACCCCTCTACACTTTTCTGCTTCTGGACCTCCAGCAGGGCAAGTAACAAAGTTATCTGGCCTTGGGTGTTACAACAATAAGTATAAGCAGGAGCCTCTCTGCACACCATGCCTGGGCATCAGCTATAAACACAGGTTTATCACTCCGAGAGTGAACAGAGTCTGCACAATATGCTGTTAATTTCAGTAGTTAGAAGAGGCCTAGCTAAGAAGCAAAGTTACTGAACAAAATTCATCCTGTTTTACCTCAAACCAGGATAATCTGAAAACTGGAAATTAAGAGCTGTCTCTGTGTTATCCCTGGGGTCAGAGCTGACATATTTGTTCTCTTTTAATTAGTCACGGCCACCTCCATGTTGGGTCAGGGGAGGCTGGAAGCGGGAATCTCAGAGTGAGCATTCAAATCCTGTCTTCTTGCACAGGGATAAACAGAAGGATATCTCTGGCCCTCTGAGCTCTGACACTGCGTGGACTGTCCTATGCATTAATTCCCAGTACAGCATTTGCTACAAGGGGATACACACACCATTAAGTTTCAAAGACAGAACGGCAGTCTGGAAGTCACAGGAAAACGTGTGTACATTTATTTTTGGTTACAGAAAAGGTGGGCTAGGCAGGGCGTGGATACGCTGGCCCTTCCCATTCCCACTATGCTGGCAGGATATTACCCTCACCACTCTGTCTCCAGCACAGTCAGGCACAGTTCAGCTCACAGGTCCATACTGGTACAGGGGTCCTGAGGCTCCTCCCAGTCAATGGCAGCCAGACATCCCATGTAGCTATCCCATCTCACCATGTCTGCAGTAATTGGAGGAACTGCAGTATCAACAGGCCATCAAGGGGAGCAGCCTGTTCAGTTGGCACAGCAGGTGTCGGAAAGGCCATTTTACCTACATTATCCCACTCGTGACAAGGTCATCCCCAATGCTGTTGTCATATGTGGGGGCTTCACCCTACTCTGGTGGAGAGACAAGGGCAGGGGAGCACAAAAAGGCTTAGATACTGAAATCCTTTGCGAACTCCTGGTAGGTGTGGCAGAGAGGGCACTAAGTGGAAATTGTCCCCTGTGCCTTCCTTTGTACAGAGATAAATTTCAAACAGAATAATTAAGCACTACAGTGATTTGCAAGGATAATTAGAATACGGCTCTGGTTAATGTCCTTAAATAAACAACTGGAAAGTAATTTTGCTCCAGTTGGCTGAAGAAGATCATGAACTATTACAGCTATCTGAAAAGAACTGGCAAAGATTTCTTCAGGTTTTAAAATAAATATTCTTTGACAATGTTTGTGTCCATTTTATGTTTGCTTCCTGTGAATATTCTGGCAGAAAGATTTTCTGGCAAGAGTGTGCTTGAAAACAGTCAATATTTTAAGTATTTACTGGTAGCAGATTTGGAATGACTGAAATTTGAACCGAACACATTCTCAGAGACGTAATTATCCAGTAGAGGCACAGAAATACCATGTGACTAACACATTAGATCCAAACCAGTTTGATTTTGATTTTGATTTCTCAAAACCTACAAAAAGCTGCTCATAAACAACCTACATTTTTTTGGAAATTATCCTCAGAGTAAGTCAAAATGAAGAATAAGGTAGATAACAAGACAGACTGTTCAAGGAGGTTCATGGACAGGAAAGAAATGGACTACATGGCCAAGTAAACTATTTAAATTTTTATTGCTGGAAACTTAGTCATTAGACTCTACTGGCAACTATACACCTATGTAGTACTCATGTCCCAATATGGTAGATGTTTCAAAATTATTCTTCCTAATGTTTACCAGAGAGCTTTGCGCTTAAAACAGAGGGATGGTATAAATGAATGCAGGAAAAATGAAAATTAAACTCCTACTGCTGTTTTAGTGACACTACTTTTTCATGTTTTTCACAAAAGTAGTGTCACTTTTAAGCTGAACTTGTTCTACAGTTGTGTCACCATTAAACCGCCATATCTCTATTATTCAACACAGTGCAATGAACAGTGCACACTCTCTGCTGTGCATGCCCTGATCCTACCAGTTGTCCTGCCATGGCCTTTGATTATCCTTCTAATATTTGGACTTGCAACCAGTTGTTCTATTTTCCTTGCCACGTCCTTGACCCTTGCTGTAATGTGTAAACATTACAATGGGTTCTCTCTGACCTTAGGTGGCTTTAGTTTAGTTCTGTCATTATCTCTGTCTCGTAACTGACAGCTGATCTCACAACAGTAATGCTTCCTTATGTATACTGTTGATCTTAACAGCTTCTTCTCCCTCCCCACTCCCTTTCTTTTTCTAACCTTTTTACTGATTTACTTGTTCTTCCTTTCTAGTGTATTAAAAGAAGCCTATAGGCTGATCCTTTAATTTCTGTTTCTTATTTTACAACTCTTCTTGTTGAGTTGGGCAGCCTCAAGAACTGAAGGTTAAGGCCGATCACTGAAGAGAGGCTTCAGTACAAAATAATGCATCATGTCATTTGTGCCATAGAGGCTCTTCGGTACCCTCTGCCATGTGGTTTCTGATGGAGTATGCAAAACAAACAAGACACATGAGAAATAGGATTTTGAAAAGCAGGCAACTTGCATCCAAGCAAAGTAATTGAAGTTGCCAATTTCAATAAATATATAAAGATTTGAAAAAAAAAATTAGCTATATCTTGGCACATGTGCATTCCATAAATGCAGACACCCACACACTTTATCATATATGTTGGATGCTACTTTTCTGGCAAATGGCCTAGAATTTAAAATAATAAGTGAGTTGATAGTATATTTTAGGCTATATACATGCATATAGGAGGCTGGCTGTTGAAACACTGCTCTTATCCAGCTACTCTGTAAATGCACTGATTAGCTGTGTACAATGCAGACAGCAACAGCATCAAACAGTAGGATTTTGAAGGAGTGGCCTACCTCATGGCAAAAATTGTGGGAGTGAGCTAATACAGCTTTGCGATGAATAGCACAAGCGTGGTGATGTGACTCCTGTTCTGAAAATTATTCTGACTATTGAAGCTATTTGTGCTTTTCTGCAGATTAAAAAAAGGAAAAAAACCTTTAAAGAATACGTGAACTCCAATTCCTGTTTGAATTCCTCTCTAAAAAAAGAGACCCAATCCTTTCTGTTTTCAGTTGCACATGGTATTGCACACTTTGTTATGAATTTACTCCTTCTCCATATTCCTGTGATCTTTTCTGTGTGATTTGGGCTGGGGGTGGCAGAGTTAGAGAAACAACCTCCAAAGAAAACTTCAGGTAAACCAGCCAACAATGTGCTGCCCCACAGAAGTCAATTCTGTGCCCCTTCTGCACAAGGAGAGCCCTTGGAGGACAGGAAAGGAACAGTTTCTCCTGCTTTTCATAGAATAGAATCACAGAATCATTTAGGTTGGAAAAGATCTTTAAGATCATCGAGTCAAAGCATTTACTTAACACTGCCAAGTCCATCACTAAACCATATCCTTAAGCACCACATCTACACATCTTTTAAATACCTCCAGGGATGGCGACTCAACCACTTCCCTGGGCAGCCTGTTCCAATATTTGATAACCCTTTCTGTGAAGAAATTTGTCCTAATATCTAATCTAAACATCCCCACTGCAACTTGAGGCAATTTTCTCTTGTCCTATTTCTTGTTACTTGGTAGAAGAGACTGACCCCCACCTTACTACAGACTCCTTTCAGGTAGTTGTAGAGAGCGATAAGGTCTCCCCTCAGCCTCCTTTTCTTCAGGCTAAACAACCTCAGTTCCCTCAGCCGCTCCTCATAAGAGTTGTGCTCCAGACCCCTCACCAGCTTCATTGTTCTTCTGTGGACGTGTTCCAGCACCTCAATGTCTTTCTTGTAGTGAGGGGCACAAAACTGAACACAGTATTTGAGATGTGGCCTCACCAGTGCTGAGTACAGAGGTACAATCACTTCCCTAGTCCTGCTGGCCACACTATTCCTGATACAAGCCAGGATGCTCTTGGCGTTCTTGGGCACCTGGGCACACTGTTGGCTGATATTCAGCTGGCTGTTGACCAACACCCCCAGGTCCTTTTCCACCAGACAGCTTTCCAGCCACTCTTCCCCTGTAGCCTGTAGCGCTGCATGGCATCGTTGTCACCCAAGTGCAGGACCCGGCACTTGGCCTTGTTGAACCTCATACCATGGAGGGCCTTGGCCCACTGATCCCTTTGTAGAGCCTTCCTACCCTCAAGCAGATCAACACTNACAAGCCAGGATGCTCTTGGCGTTCTTGGGCACCTGGGCACACTGTTGGCTGATATTCAGCTGGCTGTTGACCAACACCCCCAGGTCCTTTTCCACCAGACAGCTTTCCAGCCACTCTTCCCCTGTAGCCT
Source organism: Ibidorhyncha struthersii (assembly GCA_013398815.1). NCBI lineage: Eukaryota > Metazoa > Chordata > Aves > Charadriiformes > Charadriidae > Ibidorhyncha > Ibidorhyncha struthersii. Next base: position 139,580 of record VZSZ01004111.1, read on the forward strand.
GTAGCGCTGCATGGCATCGTTGTCACCCAAGTGCAGGACCCGGCACTTGGCCTTGTTGAACCTCATACCATGGAGGGCCTTGGCCCACTGATCCCTTTGTAGAGCCTTCCTACCCTCAAGCAGATCAACACTCCTGCCCAACTTGGTGCTGTTTGCAAACTTACTGAGGATACACTTGATCCCCCCGTCCAGATCATTGATAAAGATATTAAACAGAAATGGTGCCAATACTGAGCCTTGGGGAACACCACTTGTGACTGGCTGCCAACTGGTTTTAACTCCATTCACCACCACTCTTTGGGCCCGGCCATACAGCCACTTTTTTACCTAGCAAAGCATACGTCTGTCCAAGCTGTGAGCATCCAGTTTCTCAAGGAGAATGCTGGGTGAAACAGTGTCTAAGGCTTTACTAAACTCCAGGTAAACAACATCCACAGCCTTTCCCTCATCCACTTAGCAAGTCACCTTGTCGTAGAAGATCAGGTTAGTCAAGAGGACCTGCCTTTCCTCTTCCTTCCTAAAGTGGCTTCCTGCCGTACTTGCTTTTGGCCACAAAATTAATTCTTTCAGAACCTGGCCTCCTGCCACATTGCAGGTAGGAAGAAGAGGTCAAATACTTCCTAATTGTCCTCAATTTAGCTCTGGTTCTCTTGTTGGAAGGCTTTTATTTCCGTAGCTAATGTTATGGTTGGCTCACTTCTGCCTTGTATGCTAGTCCAAGGCTTCCACAGTCCACTGGGCATATCAAGCTTGATCCTGCGCCATTGAAGTCAGTAGGAGTTTTGCCATCAAATGAGCTAGAAGCAGGAGGCAATCCATAATTAGTCAACTCTGATTTCTGGATGCAACTTGCTCTGTAACAGCCACTGAATTATTGTTCTCTGCTAATCTGTATCTGACTAAATATTCTTGGCCAGTGTACTCATGAGCACTCCCCCCTTCCCAGAGAGGTTAATCAAATGACAATTGCTCCTCTTTTATGTCAGAAAGAGGGGATGGGATGACATAAACCCCACAAAATATAAGCTAAATCAAAGGCCAAATGAGCCAAAACTGTGGATGGCTAACGTTGGGTACCTACCAGAGAGTCAGTAGCACCAGGGCCATCCACAAGTCTGAGTTTATCATGACCAGCAGTGCAGCAGCAGCTCAAAACTTCTTCAGCACCTGCGCTACCGCAGCAGTGCCTGATCATCTCCTGCCTGCATCGCGTCTGATTAACAGCCAGCTGCTCCAGCCTTGCGCTCAGGAAAGACTGACTGAAAATTCATTTAAACCAAATGGGTCCTCATTACTCTCAGAGTCTTCTCTTGGTGCAGGGCATCGTGATGCTGGGACTACGTAGTATTTGTTTTTAATCAAGATTGCTGATATTTGAGACAGAAGGAGAGAGGGCGAGGTTTTTGTTGCAGCCTTTAATGTGGCCCTAGCAAGATGCTGTTATATATTGGGCTATGTCTCAGTATAGGGGCTTATTTGACAGGCCCTGTCATCGTCTACCTCCAAGATTATCATTCATGCTGCTGGAAAGACAGCTTTATTGGACTAAATATTGGCAAGTGTCTGTGTGGCCCACACAGGTAAAGACTCTCCCCGGGCCTCATCGGTGTGTCTGAGTCACTGTGCGTGGGTGTAACAACTGCACTAGTTATTATTAATCTCTCTGAAACCTCTTTACAGTGATTAAGGGAGTACTGGATGAAAGCAGTCTGCTTTGTGGGCTCTCGCCAAGGAAGACCCACTAAGCAGATTTTGTTGGATCCTTCAGCCAAACTGCTCTTTTCTTGGCAACTGAAATGCACATCAACATAGATGTAATGTCAATTTCCAGCGATTTTTTAACGTACTTTATTCATGGTTTTTGGATGCTACACAAACCACTAAAATCAAAGTACAGTACTTAACATAGCCAGACACTTTTCCAATGTGCCAGTGTATATAAATAAACCTGAGCAGGAGACAAGAGGTCACATTTAAAAAACAGAAGAAAGGGAAAAGCATGTGTGTTCTTGCCTCAATCCCCTTTGTGTGAAGAAGGGACTTCAGCGAGGGGCTTTGGTATGAAACAAGTGACTGGTATACGCTGGCAGGTGCTGGACCCCTCCAAAGCATGACGAGCACAGCTCAGCAAATTGCCAGGGATCTGCTCTGTTTTTTCTCCAAGATGACTGCTAAGTTCTGGGCATTTTGGGAACAGAAGAGCTGAGCTCTTGCTGAGTTAGCTGTGAAGATGAGATCATGTGGCAATGGCCTGCAGCTACATGGAAGGTCAGGTAACTCTGGCTTTGGGTGAAAATAATGATCACAGAGAAAGGTTTAGCCTCTGTATGTCGTTAAACAGGGCTGGTAGCCAGTTTCCATGGCTGAGTCAGGGGGAGGGGGACTTGTATTCTCTAGAGGAAGACTCTAGTAGGTTTCGTCTGACCCCAAATATTATATTTTCTTTGAGCTGTAGTATCTTTCACTTCTGTTTACTCCTGTAAATATATATTTTAAAAAATCTCCCCCTTTTTCTCTCTCCCCATCCCCATTTCTGGCAACTGATCAAAGCCTGGGTTTACTATTCGACTATGTGCCTCGTGACACCTTGTCCTCATACGCCGGAAAGTGACTGTCTCTAAAGCAACTTTATGAGGCTAAGTAAAGCAGAGCGAAATAGCAGCAAACTGAAGTTTTTCCAGCTTCATCTGTCCCAGGAGGGCTAGGCTGGGGAAAAACAAGATACTGTGAAGGAAGCAAAAAATACTAATAAAAAAGAAACCAGACAGTCTCAGGAAGGGAGAAAAAAAAAAAAAAAAGAAAGAATTTAACTTGAGGCAGAATGTCAAATAGATATTTGGAGTTCAAAGTGTTACACCAGCCTGAATATACTCAACTTTGACCACCTACAGCAATTTTTATATCACCAGCTTTGTGTCATTAAGTAATTAATGCTGCAGTGATATGCCATTTTCCCCTGCATCACTGCTCTCACTACACATCATGTGGTCATCATTTCAGCTTCTATTGCATTAAATTACTTAACAGGAGACACTTCCTTTATGACTTGATCTATTCTGTGTACATGGGTTGTATTTTGTTTTTTTTTTTTCCATTTCCAGACAGCAATAGATGCAGTATGCCCAGGAGGCCTCTGAAGCTCATTTCTTCCATCTATAAGGCCAACAAGTTACCATTAAGAAAAAAGGAAAGAACAGACACACAAGACACTCTTTGCTAGATTAATTTTGTGCCCCATGCAAAACATGTCATATCCTTCTGCCTTCGCATACATAACTGTAAAATGACACTGACTAAATGAGGTTATTTACACACAGAGGGGTATTTGGCTGTATAAAACTGTGCATCCTTGGGTGATTTTCAAAGAAGGCTACGTAGTCAGAGTATCACCTTGCCTCTACAGCAAGCAGAAGAACTATCCTTGCTTTACCACTTTTGAGATGGTGCCAGTTATTCCATTTTAGTTTCAGCTGTTCTGTTAATCTGCATCAAGAGGTTGCCTAATCATGACCTTGCCCCTCTCTAGCACCCAGAAAGTGATGTACAATCACTGCTGCAGCTCTGGTCCTTGCAGTACGAAGCAAGACAACTGTGGGCAAATGTCCTTCCTTCCCCCTGGGACCTCCACAAGGGCTGAAAAGTGTAAGGTCTCTGACTTGGGCTTTGAACTGGTTATATTTAGATGAAAGTTAAATTATAAACTTCAAACACTATTAAAGAAATAGGATGATGAAGGTTTGACTGAAAGGAAAGAGAAAAAAGCAAGTGTATGTGTGAATGAAATCATAGCACCCAACACCACCAGTCCTTGCTGGGTTGGCCCGTGTGAATGGTGGTGGAGGAGGGGAAGTGTTAATGACCCCTTGACCTCCCCAGTAAATCCGCACTCGAAAAGGAGGGGATTAAAATGTCTTAAAAATCATGTGCTGGAAACTGAAAGAGCTTAACATTTTCCTTATGCTGATGTCAGATGACTTTCCCAGCCCCTACATTGATTATACATACTCCAGCAGATCAAAACAGAAGCACAGGAGTGCTGGTATGTTAAGGTAAGACTGCTTGCAAAAAATTATAGGTGTCGTGACTTGGCATGGCTTTACCTTGCTGTCTTTATCCAGGGACTGTTCATCCAAATTCCTGGCTTTGCTCAGCAGCATGAAAATAATTAAAAAGAGAAAATACAAGCATACCTGTAACCCACCTGGTGAAAGGGGAGAAATACGAAACTTTACCAAGCAGTTTGAAAAACTTAAAAAGTTCAGCGTGGAGAAGAGATAATAATCAGTATGTTAGAATGAGATGTGTTAACAATTGCAGGGAAATATTTAATAAAAGCCAACAAAAATAAAATCTAAAAGAGAAATTCATATTATCTAAACCCAGAACCTCCCAGAAAGAAAATCTTTTTGCATGTTACCAGAAAATCTCTTTGTGACACCGATAAAACCTTGTCTGATATTACAATAAATATGAAGAGAAGACAGCGTTACCCGAAAACGTCAGCAATCTGCCTCTGTTCAGTCTTCTAGTAATGTCGTTATAACTTCTGTGACTAACATGAATGAGTGAAGATTTTTACAGCCACACTGTCTACACGAGACACAACTGCAATGAAATTACCTTCTTACTCCAGAGACACACAAAATTTAACCTGTAGCCATCAGAGAGCTGCCTGCAGAGCCACATTTGTACTGGGGAAAAAAAATAAAAAAACAAAACAGGCTCACATTTTTGGTTCACGTCCTTCAAATTCTTTTGAAATTATAACCACAGGAGCTTGGAAATGTCATTTACTACTTTTATGTTACTTAATACATAAATATATAGATATTATTATGTGTAAGTATATAGATATTGTTATTATATTTTAATTATTATATGATTACAAATGGGTGGTAATTTTGTGTGATTCCTCTAGGAACCCCTCCACTGCCATCTACTGAGTCTGAAACCAGTAGCTGCTTCCTCCCCAAATTAGAGACAGATTCAAATCTCGGTTGCCCTAAACATATTTCCAAGGTAGTATCAGCTACTCCAAAGCCTTATGAGTAATTCATAGCACCTGTTGGTCCCTTCTCCTTTATAAGATGTATACATGAGCTTGTGGGCTGTTATGGTTCACTGGCTGGTACTTACTTAGAGGCAGTTCTGGCATCTGTAGTAAACTCAAATACCATCTCACTGCACAAATGGTCTCTGTACAGCAAAGAGACCACCTGTAGGCTCTGGAGCAGTGTTTGCAGAAACCCGGCATGATTTTATCCTGGTGGGGCCCCCGAGAACTCAGCCGGTATGGGTGCTAACCAGCACATGCAGAGGAGCATACTTTTTGCTCAAAGTCTGGTTGCAGAGTCTGAACCAGGAAAGTCTGTGGGCTGAGGCCGCATGAGGCTGCATTGTGAAAAAGGACTGTGCAGTGTGCCAACAGCTTTAGGAGATGAAACAAAAATGGGTTATATCTTATGCTGTTAACTTTTGAGTGTGCTTTAAAAGCAGTTTTCTTAAATTAACCTCATATCCTGTTTCTAGTGGGGTCAAAAATATTTTCAATATAAGAGTAGTCTTCCAAACAGAAGAGTTGTTTATCCATCTGACACTCTCTATCTATAAGGTGTTTGTATTTCTCAACAAGGCACTATAATATACAGCATGCCAGTAACAGTACACGTATCTCAGTAAGGCTGCAGGACAACAGACTTCTGAATTCTTCAAAGCAACCCAGAGCTCATTTTTAGGATGCTAAATATTTTTCCTGTTTGAAAACTCAGTATGTTTTGCTGTACCTGCAAAGGAGACAGGGGACTGGGAATGGCTTAATTAGCCACATTTTTGAAAAATAACCTTTGTTAGCCATGGGGAAAAAAACCCAAACCAAACAAAACAAAGAGAACCCAACACCCCAAAAACTAATACCATTGTAAACTGTAGATTTAGCAAAAATGAAAAAGTAATTGTGTCTCTCTGACAACCATCCATCTTCAATATTAGTCATCCTCAAATATCATACCGGAGTAGTTTACCTCAAAATCCATTGAAAAGCCTCTTTACTGTCCTCCCACATGAGAAGACTTGGCCTACTCTGCTATGCAAGTGCATCACAGAGCAGCCTGCACTTCTGAGGAAATCGGTGAGTATTACTTTAGTTTCTTTGTGTACTAACGTCATTGCCTAGTGATAATCTTCACTTTACCTAAGAACGCATATATTGCACTTCCACAAGAAATCAGATTACAGCAGGGCCTTACACATCATTTAAATAAAAGAAGAAACCCTTTTTAACTGCAGAAGATGGAGTCCCATTGGGATGGGGTCCAGTTGTCTGAAGGTTTGAGAAGTGGCTCCTGCAGACTGAAGGAAGCTGGAAAGAGTGTCTTAGTGCCAGCCACAGCCATCTCTGAAAGAAGGATGGTGACAGCCCTGGAGCACTGGGCTGTGTGTAGCCCAAAGGGCTCCAGCTCAATTGCCTCCCCCGCTGCCTGGTGAGGAGCGGGCAAGAGCACATAGTGTGTACAGCAGATTATGATGGAGCTGCTATTTTGACTGCTGTGAGGATGCAAAAAGCCTGAAGAGCCTCTTCGTGCCCAGTACCCTGCTCTACAACAGTGCCTAGCTTCAGCTTCCTTCCACCTTGTGTTCCTCCAATGCACAGTACTTATGCAAACATGTGGAGGATCCTGCAGGAGGTAAACACTTATTGATGCTGCTATTCTGAGTTGTGAAAGCAGGCAGGAGTCTTTGTCTTCAACCTGAGGGTTCCACAGCTCTGCTGTGGAAATGAATTAAAGGAAGACCCTTCCAGCTAAAAAAAATTGTAAAAACTCCATAGGACTTCCAAATATTCTTTTTTTTTTTTCTAGATCATCACTATAATTCTATGCAATGGAATCTGTTCGTGTCTCTTGGTCTCTTGCTGTGTTTCATTCGCAGCTGTATGGTGTACGCAACAATTAGCTGCTGATGTATTTTTGTCTGGTCTCTAGTCTTTAGCATGCTTTATTGTATTTCACATTCTCCATATGCCATAGAAAGTCAGTCAAAGTCCTAATCTCTTTACACAAAAAATAACTTTGAGCTAAGTAGCCTGAAACTGATATTAAAATGTTTGATGAAACTTCTGTGCACTTGCACTTGCACTTGTGTGTGAGCATGTGTGTGCGTATGTGTGTGCCCACCTGTGGGAGGAGGAGAGAGGAAAAACATTCTTTCAAATCCACCTGAGCAATTCAGGAGAGCACACTCGTTAGTGCATTTGACAAATATACTAAAATGGATTGAAGAAATAAATTTGGTTTGTATCTGCAAGTTTCAAACAGTTATCTTTTTCTGAAGGTGAGTTTTCGTGATAAGCATGCATATTCTTCCACAGTAATGTAAGCAAATATCAGCAGAGCCCCAGCCTTGCGTTAATTTTTGTAATACGTTTTTGTGCCTTGTAAACAACTATTTGTTGCCATGTTTATACCAAGAATGTGACAACAGGGAACTGTGACTCACTAAAAATTTCAAAAATTAGGAAAAAATAAGGCTAGAATCTTAATAATGAAGAATATGGTCAACAGGATGACTTTCATGAACAAATTTTACAGCAAAATATAATATTCAGACACGCTCATTTACTTGGATGAATTCCTGATCCCACCAAAGCAAGTAGCAAAACTGATTTCTTAATGTGTCATGTGAAAGAAAAAAAAAGATTTCAGTAAGTTTCCTTGTAGTGGGACAAGAAATGTTTTTTAAAAAAAGAATTTTCGTAAAGAACATTGATCTTTTGGTAAAATTAAAAACTCCTACTTATAACACAAACTGAAAATATATATAGTTTTGCTGGAATCCTAGCTTTTTGTGTGTGTGTGATAGAGACAAATGTAATCAAAATGAGGCAGTTTCAATAAAAATTAATCAAAAAAACATTTTGCATCAATTTTCCTTTCCATTGTCTCCCTTGATGGTAGTTTCACAGTATCTATGCTTTTTGCCAACATATGGCTGCAACTTCTCTTGAGGAGTTTCAGCATCTGCAAAGGCTGAGGTCTGAGTGTTGCCTTTGCCTCAATGAGCCATCTACTTCATGACCTTCACATGTTACTAACAAATCACGAAGAAGATGAGGCCACGGAGGTGAGTCCCTGGCTTCCCCATGAACACGGTGTTGAACGGAGGTGTCACAGCCAGAGGAACTCCTCCCTGACAGCCTTTGGGAGAGCATCTCATCATGTTCACAGTTTGATAGGCATTCCCATGCCATCCTCACCTCCCCATGTAGATGCCACACAAGTGTTACTGGATTTCAGTTTCACAACATTTCTGCAAAAGGCAAATGACTGTTCCACCTTCACATTATAAAGGGCAAACTAAAACACAGGGTGGGCTGCAGGTACAACTTATTTGGCTAAAGCTAGCTATCTATAATACAGATGCCCACTATAAAATGGCCACCTTGAGGTGGCCAGAAAGAAGCGGTTCCCTCTAGCAGATATTTATCTCATCCTAAGATAGGAGTAAAGTAAGTTTGATGTGCTGCACTCTTGACATATCTGCTTCTCTTCTTAGCTTCTGGAGGGAGACAGAAGTGACCATCTCAGATGTACAGTGTAGTCATCTGTGGTGAGGCGACATCATTTCCACCCTATATACCAAACCCTTACAGAAAGTTTGCACCCCCGGTGAGACCCGCATCTATATCTCCTGAGTCTCGGACATAAGCTAACTGAAAAACAGTCTTCACACAATACTACTTGGCACAGGCATGAATGGGCCTCTGTGGGTGCAGTGTGGTGTGTTAGGAAAAAGAAGAACAATGATGGGAAGAGGGGAAAGAGGAAGTAACTATTTCAGTGGTAGGACTTCCTTCAGAGACTCTTGGAAGCCTTCACCCAGGGGAAGTGGATGTCTCCTCTTTCAGCCTCACGCACAACAGAATTCAATGTGTGCAACCTGGAAGCCCGGGTGAGCTTCCAGTAACATTTCCTACAAAGGAAGAGGACAGCCTTGAAAGCCTCCTGGTTGTTTTCGAAGCAGCTTTGTTTCAAAAACAGAGAGCCAAAGAAAATTCAAGGAAAATTAGAGACGTTTTGGGACTCCCTCCTGTCTCTGCAGCCCTTTTAACAAAACAGGTGGAGAGAGTTTGTGGCAGGGAGTTTGCGCTGGGCACAGTCCTGCTACCCCTGGCAGCATGGCCAGGCAGGAGGGATGTGCCTGCGTCAGTCCAACTATGTGTAAAACCAGTCACAAGCTGGCACTGTTCTCAGCAGATGATCCATGTACCTAAAGTCCTTTCTCACCTCTAAACTGATCTCCTGGGACTCAGCTGAGCTGTTAGCAGGAGATTGCAGTGCTGCTTCCTCTACCAGCAGTGTCCGACACCAGCGCTCCCCAGGTGCCCTCAGAAGCATGAATGTTACCATAAGCACTGAGAGGAGAGCCTGAGTTTTAGGAGCTAGATGTTTTATTATTTTGTGTCTGTAAGAAAGGCTGTTTGTCATAGTCAAGCAAGGCAGCCACAAGAGGTTGCTTAGTGATATGTCAGGATCACAAGCTATGGGCACAAAAATGCAACCTCCAGCTCTGCCTTTGTTACTAGCCCCCATCCTTCTTCCTTCTCATATTTTTTTTTTATTTAGATCACCATTAATTTTCTCTTTTCAGTCACTTTACCTTGTTTCCTGCTCTTTTTCTTCCTGTCTTCCCTGTTGCCAGATGAACGTACAATTTTACAGATGGAGAAAACAAATTTTCAGTTGCAGACAACAGCAGGAAAATCCTGCGTGGGCTCATCTTTCCCCTTCCCAACCAAGCAGAGCTGACAGGAAGCATGAATCATCCCACACCTCTGCATGGCTATGTCAGATCTACCTGGATTTGAGGCACGGTGCAGAGTTTGTGTCTTGTTCTCCTGATATTCCCTCAGCAAGTCAATGGGCAAAGAAGCAGAAGACAGTTAGGCTAGCATGGTCCTCATCTCACAGCCAGAGTGATGGGCCATACCTCTCAGGAGAGACCAGCCTTGCCCTGCCTGAGGTCCCAGTAATGTTCATTGCTCCCACTTGGGAGCAAAAGGAGGGTTGAGGAGGCACCAAGGGTCACCTCTGAACCTTAGGTCCCTCCAGGCACTTTAACCCCTTCTGTTTTTGCGGGATTCTCCTGCCACCATACCTGTCTGCCCTATTTTTCCCTCTCTACCCCTTTTCTTTCTCTCTTCATGCACCCTTCTAGCACCCCCTTCCCAATAAAATGCCGCACTAGGAGGCAGAGCAGCCTGGCACTGGCCTTTCAATATATTTAAACACTAGCAATTCACTGAGCTGGAAAATTGTAAATCTGCAATTTTATTGAAAAAGGTGGTCACCCTGTTCTTTGAAGCCATGTTCAGAGACAGCAGGATAATTAATGGACCCTTGTGTGACACAGAGGCAAAGAACAGCAAATTTTAATAAAACTGGTAAGATGATTTTTTTAATTTCTAAGAAACAGCTGTCCATATGCAGTTTTGCATATTGCTACGAGAAGAGAAAGGCTGTTAAAACCATCCTGTGCAGGTGAAAACATTGTCACACAACCTTTTTTTCTTCTGAACTAACATGGACGAGGGCAGCAAATGGCACTGAGGGATTAGTAATGTCTGATAACAGTGTGTATGTGGTGCCTACCCTGCATCGTGTCTAGAGACCTTCCTAGCATTTCATGTAACAGCATTTCAAACCAGAACAGAGGCAGACCAGAGCTGTCAACACAGCTCATTTTAGTTATAAAGTGCATCCTTACTTGATGTGCTGCTGGGAAAGTTAAGCAAGACACAAAACCCCAGTAAAAAAGCTTTCAAGTGGGCAATATAAAAGGGGAGACAAAAGGCCACAAAAGTGGAAAAAAAAAGGTGAAAGGTTTCACAGGTAGGACAGGAGTCTCTCACATAGAGGGGGAGTATAAATGAAATGAAACAGAGTTTGTCATCATCCTTTTTACGAAAGGTGGGTGGACTGATGTAGCTGTACTGATTTACGGAGAGTGTTGTGAATTACATGTGTGAAGAGCTACTAGACAGATGACATAACCCCAGTCTGGAGGAGAAAAAGGCCACAGAGCTGTACAACCTGGCCAAAAAAGTACAGAAGAGGCGGAGAGAGAAGAAGCATCAGCTTCTTTAGGGAAACCTTTTTGAATTAAGGGTATGGTATGAACTTAGAGTGGAGTACCTCCTCCAGAATAAATAAATGTGCATGTCTCCTTTTTTGGAATAAGAATACTTTTTCTGAATTAGCAAAGCCACTTTGGCAGGAACACGTCTTCCAGAATAAGTCGTTAAGCAGCTAAGCCCAGTGAGGAAAGAAGTACTCTGCAAAGAGGATAGGGAATACAGCAGCTGTAGAGCAAGTGCTTGGTTGCTGGTGATCACTTGCATTTGTTAGATAATTAAGATTTCCTAACACCTAAGTGAAATGGTTGGCTGGGGCCTGGGCCTTCAGCGCTCTTGGGAGGAGCTCTGCCAAGTAAAGATAACTGAAATGCCAGGTTAAAACCAGACTTATTTCACCCTTTCTGTTGTCCTTATTCTGCCAGCTCTGTTGTTCAGTCTTTAACGCATCCATCATTCAGGAGCTAAGTCATGTGCTTAGTCCCTCATTTACACAGCAAGTCCTGCAAACATTGGGCATAGCTGAAAGGGCGTGAGGTAGTGATATCTGTCAAGAGTAACTATTAATTCAACCCCATGATATTTAAAATAAAGTAAAAGAGCATATCAATTTGTTTCCCTACCTATGTTAAGCTGCATTATTTATGAATATAGCCTGTGCATTAGAAGAAGAACATCTGCTGTGAGCTTGAAAAACAAATTATTATTGCCCATTAACATCTTTACGTAAATATTTGGGGGATTTGTGTATTAATGTTGTATTTTGTAAAAGATTCTCTCTCTTGTTAGCCCCACAGACTCTTCAGGTTCTTATTTTCTGTGCTGTCAGCAGTTGTACGTGGTTATAACAAATCAGGCCTGATGAACCACAGGCACTTTCACACTTGTTTCCATAGCTGGGTGCAGCACTCGGTGAGAGGAGCCACTCAGGCATATGGCCTGTAATAAGCTGAGCTCCAGTGAGTTGGAACCTCCTGCTTCAACAGCTATATGGCCATTTGTTTTCTTGCTGCAGCTTTTTGATTAGTCCCCTCCCTTTGACAGAAAGATGAAAGCAGCCACAGGGTCTATATGCCACCTCCACCAAATGTTGCCCATATTCCAGTAATCAGGCAGAAAAGAGGGGAGATGGGCACGGATAAGGTGCCCACTGACTCTGGAAGTCCCAAGGATTGAAAGGCACGTATTCTGCTGAAAAAGAGACTAATATATGTGCAGTTAAAACTTCCCAAACCAGTTATGAAGGCTTGTGGTGACCTTTCAGCTGAGCTTGTCTGTGCAGCAACTGGCAGTCTCAGTTTTCTCTCTTACACCGAAACTGGGATAATTATTTTTTACAGTATATCTCTGCAGTAATTATTACAGCGTTTCATTTAGAGACACATCACCTTAAAGGTATTTGAATACTTTAATCCATCCCAGTGAAAAATATAACTTAAAACAAACAGGCGACATGCCTAGTGCAATGCCAGAATTGGAAATAAGGATGAAAACGTTCAAACAAATGAGTGAATGAACACAGGGCTTTGTGCAACATAAACAACCAAGGAAGAAACAAGCAAGAAGAAAAAGCTTCAGCCCCGGCCTAAAGAATGGCAAGTCATACAAGTTCTGAGGAGACTTCAAGGGGCCTTTCAGCAAACCAGGCCTTGTTTCCCTCCTCTCAAGCCTATATCTTGAGCACACAACCTGATCAAACATTTATTGCTACTGAAGATACAGGACAACAGTTAGGTTGCCTTCTGAGCCCTGGGATAGCACAGAGAGCGCTCTACATTTGTCCTAATTGGAACAAACTGAGAAGTTTTACATCAAACTGTTTTGCAGCAGAGAGTGGAGCTTTCAGTGGCAGTGAATTTTTCATGAAATGGTACTGCTTTCCACAGAACATTTCAATTTTTCATTGAAAACCTGAGCAGGCAAACCAAGAAACTAGATGAAATACTTTAATGCTGAAGGGCCACCACAGCACTCCAGAGGTCTCAAGTCCCTCCCATTCCCGTTCTTTGCTGGGGACTTTGCCCCTCAGTCAAACTACATTTCCCAGCAACACTCTGGCCAGGCAGCAGCACTGATGCAGACCTTCCCACGTACATGAGAGAAGAATACCATTCATTATAGAAGATGCCATAAAGTCAAGAAGTCACCACATTATGTTTGTTTGTTGGGACTGGCAATCCTCTACCACCTAACTCAGTCATTGTTGAAGAGATAGGGAAGAAAAAAGCATGAGTAAAGGGCAACATGGAAGAGAAATGGGCATGGATCCTTTCAGCCTACTCAACTGCAGCAGCTATTTGTGTAGGAAATGAAGCGGTGCCAGAAAGCCCTCCAAAAATGAACAGCAAAGTCACTGAAGTATTAAAAACTAATTGAGCAGAAAAAGACGCCACTCGGTCTTGCTCAGTGACAGCCATAGGATACGTCAGCCAGCTTTCATATAGAGATCAGCTCAGCACCTAGTCAAGGTGCAAGAGAAGTGAATATGTTGGGTGAAGGAGAATTTACACCCAAACAACACAAAAAAGACCACAAAAAAGGGTGGAGGAGATTCGGGAAAACAGTCTTTGACATCCTTGGGTCGAAAGTGCACACTGACAAGAAAAGTAACTTAAAGTCAATTGGTGACTGTACTTACTTTCCAGAGAGGATTGCTTTTGATTTCTGCAACCAGAGTCTCAGCTGGTGTAACTCAGATAGCTGATTTCAGTAAAATCCATGTCAATTTACCTGTTGAGCCTCTTGCCCTTAGAGAACTGGTGTATTATCTAAGGTGAAAAACATATGCTTTGGCTATGCTTAAACTTCTGTTCAGAATTGACAATGCTTCCTCCCAGCTATTCAAAAAACAGAGGTAAAATGTTGCTTTCACTCCTGAGATCAAAAAAAATCTGGTGTTTAGTTTTGAAAAGAAAAGTGAATCTTCTGAAGCAAGGTGAAGAGTAGGGATATTAATGTAGGGTAGCTTTTAAACATCTCTGCAAAGAGGATCAGAAATAAACATGCAAAAGGAACTCGACACATTTCTCGAAGGGAGAAGTTATGAATGACTGGATATGTTTGAAACTTGGTGAGATGACTTTCAGAACCAAAAGATCAAGAGACTCTTGATCAAGGGAATCTAGGAGAGGCAGAAAGAGAAGCAGAGGTGAAGGAATATAAGCCCACAGCGAAAAATATTTCTTGCTGTGTTTCAGGCCCTTTTTCTTTCTGGTTAGAGCTGTGGTGGGGAGGAAGGGAAAGACATACGTGAGCACCTGTCTTTTAAAGCTGATTAACATCCACTGAGCCTCAGAGAAAGGTTTGATTAGGGCTCTGTTTGAGGAACAAACTCTGATCAATTCTCATCTGAGTGGTCGTCATTTACTCATCCTTCTGTACAAGGGAAAATAATTGGTGAGCTGATCAGATAAGGAAATGCCAAACAAGGTACCTGATTATAGCAGAAAGCTGTTCTATGGGAAGAATTAGCGTCTTGATTCTCTGAGTCACATAGAAAACTGGAGAACGATAAAATTATCAGGCGCTGACAAGGAATTTATTGGATTGTTTTGACAGTGCCAAGTGGTTCACAGGGCAGGATGTTCAGCATTGCTCCTAATGCTGCTCTGGAAAAGCCTGGCACAGGGTCTTCCCTGAGCTTAAGATCAGTGGGCAAGCACGTATGTGGATAACATGGGTGACTCAGTCACTGACAGGAGCTCAATGATCATGCACAGAGTAGCAGTTAGTGATCCATGACTACCCTGCCATTATCCATTCCTGTTCCCTCAGTACTGGTGATTCAGAAACTAGCTGTAGCAGCAGAGAAATGTCTAGCATGGCTGGGAGGGTGTGCACCAACCCCATGTACTATTGAGATCTTTTACAAGGTGGATGCTGCGGGTCGGTGCCGCCTGCCTGGGTGCCGCCTGTCGGCTCTGTCCCCATGCAAGGGCTCACTGGCTGAGCTGCTGCAGCTGGCTGCAGCCACTGCTGTGCTCATCTTTGATCAGCTGAACTTAAAATACAAATTGTTATTGAGGCAGGCAGTGACTTTTCTTTCTCCATGATGCGGATGCTGGCAACTGCTTTAAAATTCCATGTTGAATACTCCTCTGTATGTGTGTGCACTCTGTTATTTGCAATATCCGCTTAGAAGCATTAAAGCCAAATGCCTTTGTCAGCTTTGTCTTTTTCTATTTGACAACTTCTTATGTCATTTTACTTTTGTTTGTGAATCTCGGCCTGCTTGCTGCTGAGTCACAGAAGAAGGCAACAGATATTAAATATAGCCCCTTATCAACCCAGAAAGCTGGGATGACAATCAGAAAGGGAGTCTTTTTTAACCAGCAATAGCAGAGCAGAAGGATCCTGTTTGCTGTGCAGATTTCCCTGTCACTCACAAGCTTTGACTGATGTGGGCTGCATCCTCCAAAACAGAAATATGAGTATTAAGGGTCAGCAGCAAAGACTGCCCTATCTACGGGAATAGGAGCAGAGGAAGCACAGCATTCCCCATACAGGTTCCCTGAAGCTAGAAATTGTAAAACAGACAACAAGAAGCTGAAAGACAGAAAGACAACTGAACCGTTCCATCCATGTTCTGATTTCCAGAAGTTTTATCCCTCATCCAGCAGTTCTCAGTCTTTCAGCTGGCTTGACTGGGGCATGAAATACTCAAATATATTGTCCACATTTTTAAGTTTTAGGAAAGTTCTACTGTTGCTAAGACCAGCACATTTCAGATTCACTGGAGGATGATAGCATCAAAAGAGACGGCTGTGCATCCATGCGGTGCTGGAGTCATTGCTACTGGATTCTCTGAAACTGAGAGGATAGGTCTACATAGTGTGTGATGATACACTTAGAAAATTTGCAGGCTATGGAGTCCACTGATGCACACCACCATCCTTGCAACCACAGAGTTAGGTGAAGTGATAACTATGATGGGAACTTCGAGTGACTGAATGAAAAGAACTGGGAGTAGGACCCTGCTGCTGCATCATGGTGGAGATTACATGGTTGTCCAGCTGGTAGCTTGAGAGATGGAGTGAGACAACAAAATGTATCTCTTCTTCTGTAAGAATGAAAGGCTTTCTGGAACCTCTGCAATGGGAGAACACTGTGACTAATCCATGGACTTGGAGGTATCTATGAGCCTTATTCAAGACAGCATATAGACCCTCTGATGTTCTTCACCAAGACAGCCCAATTTTCATGAACGCTAACAGCTTAAAAACAGCCACCACAAAGTCCTGCCTGTTTTCGTGAGAGAAGTGTTTCTGAAGTACTGTGGGGAACCACAAGAAGGACCCTGGGGTGCCTCTGAAAAAGGCTGGTAACAACAGGGAACTGCTGGATCGAAGTATAAGATGGGCTAGATGAGATCCCTGGAATTAAACTCCCACTACAAACACAAGCCTCTTCATAGGTGTTTTGGCTTGAAAACATTCTCTGTTTCTCATGGCCGGGTTTATTTTGCTATAAAGGATTCACTCAAGCAGGCAGCAGGGTAATGCACAGAGACTTCCCTCAGGGCACAAAGAGCAATGAAGTATAATTTCCAAAACTGTGATTGGCAAATCTCAGCAGTTGAAGGTTGCAGTGCTAACGTAGACTCTCCTACATGCACAACTAGCAATGTGGTGTATTTGGGAGGCTTCCACCACCTACTACTCTCAGCTTTCTCCTTTACTCTCTTTTCAAAGTTGCATCACATATAATACAGTGCTGCTACTTCCAAAGTCCAGTCCTCTGAGGAAACCCAGAAAGTCATTCTGTTGTTCCCTATTTTATTTGCATCCACACTAATTACTCAAGCAGTAATTGAAGGGACTTTGAATATTTATTAAAACTACATCAAAGGTGTAGTGCTGTTTTCCCTTCTTACAAGACCTGCAAGGAAACAGAAGAAAAAACCCTAGATAATTCCATTCAAGTTTAAGTTATTTAGTCCCATAGCTTTCATCTAAGTATTTTTTCTAAGGGGTTATAGGCTGGGTTTTGTTGTTGTTCTCGCCATGGCTAATTTAATTCTCTGCATGTGTTTCAAGCATTTTGCTAAGGAGCCACATTGTTTGTAATGACATTGATGGTGAAGGAACATCAGCCCCTCTCTGAGGTCCTACACTGGCTGAGGGGAAGGCTCACAGATTCACAATCTCCTTTTCAGGCCAAAAGGTACACTATAGACCATTTATTTCAGAGACAAATAGCAGCAGGATTGAAATCTGCAAGTTTGCCTGCTCAATGTGAGCAGCAAAGAGAGGCTGATCCCCTGCCAAGCAAGAAAGTTGAAGCAATGAGAACATTAGCCCACTAAGCCACAGCGCTAGAGTTGATTTCTGACTTAACAAGGATAAAACACATTTTATTCACTGCAAAATGATAGCTTCAAATAGATATTCAAAATATATGGCTGAAATCATTTCTCCTACTCACACTCTAAAAAAGATGTCATTGCCACAGTACTAGGGGAGCATACTATGTTACATACTTACCCTTTTCATGGGTTTGACATTAATGCAACAATAAGCACAGGATTCACAGCTTATTTATTTATTTATTTAGGACAATTCCACGCGTTAAATAGAAAATCATTAGCATCAGCTGGTCTTAGGGCTTTCTAACTGTTTATCCCTCCTAAAAATATGTGCATTTTCTTTAAAAAAAAAAAAGAAGAAAGAAAGTGTGGTTTTGTTGTGCAGTGTGAGATATGATTTTCCTTTGTTATGAGTTATGGTAGCAAATTTAAGTCGAAGCCCTTCTGAACTCAAAAGAAAACTAAACTGACAGCAATTCAATGTTCCTCTGGCTTCAGGTGCCTCAGTCACCTCAGTCCAACTTGTCTTGGGCTTGATATTTTGCTTACTTAATTCAGTGGTTAAAACCTTTTGGCTTTCATGGCACAGAACCAGAGATTTAGCAGAAATGCTTCCCACTGTCTGTCTCCACCTTCCACAGCACCTGGTGTGGTATTTTACAAAGCACAAGATGTTTTATTTCTGTCCTACCCCCACCACACATAAATAACAGAGCATTTTTGCTGTTCCATCAAGTCCGTTGTGTGAGAGCACTGTCCTTTTCTCATGAGCATCAGCCTGGGTCATCAGTGAGATTCATTTCATGTTACTGCAGCAGTGGAAAAAGTAAGGAGGTATCATCATCATGTTTTTGCTCCTTTGGGAGGGCAGGTCTTTTGGGTTTCAGGTGTCTTCCAAATAGCTGGGATTCATTAATGTCTGGAGTTGCCTTTTGTGCTGGTGCCTCACGGTACAGCAGCCTGAGACATTAGTGTAGACCAGACATCTAATTTTTTGACAGCTATGACTGGTGGAGATAAATCCCACTGTGGGTAACATCCGCTGTTGATTTTATTAGTCAGCGCTAGTCCAAGTCACTTCAGCACACTGTTCTTGCTGACCCTGGTTTTTGTCCTAGTCCCCAGTCACAACCAAGTCCCTCACAAGAAACTCAGCCACCAGAACTTCAAAGCTGTGTCTTCACCCTCAGAAAATTGCACTTGTGTGTATTGCCCTCTTATCCTTTTCTTACTCCTCATTATAAAAATATATGTTGTCCAGGTTAATTCTGCATGTGTCACATTCTCTCTGCAGTCCTATATTGCATTTTCATAGCTAGGCTTTGCTGCCTGCATTAACTGAAAACTATTAAAATCATACAGTGCTTCAAAACAAGCAGGTGTCAAAAAAGAAAGCTCTCTTCCAAGTATCCCCCCTTGCCGCTGGCAACCATTACTTGCAGTTACAAAGCAGATCATTTAAACCTTGTCTATCTGTCTCCCACATTTCTAAGCATCTCCTTCCTGATGGAGCTTTAGCTTTAGCTGTCCTATTCTTTCACTCAGGGTATTTTCTTCACATTACTCCTGTTAACATATCTTGTTGAGAAATCACTCAGGGCCAAGGCATCTGACAGAGGTCTGCTGCTGTCAGCGGCTGTGTCCTAACTGATCGGCAATGGGTTACAAGAGTTTCATGAGCTTCTGTGACTCAGCACAGCCACCAGCAGCCACTGGCAGCCAAGGGCTTCCCCATCTCTGGCTTGTTAGGCAGAGGTATGCCAGGGACTGCAGCATATATTTTTTGAAGCTGGTATGACCAGGTAGCAGGTGGTATGTTCACTGAACCAACAATGAGGTTTGCAGTTTCGTTCTTGTATTCTATTACATGCTTATTTAATATTTTGGTGTGGATGTCACAGCAGGTAACTAGAAGATGAGACCAAAGTATTTGAAATAGCACCCACCCCTCTGCATAGGACTGAGCTGCCCTGTCTGCATTGCATTCCTTGGTCTGTTTATCTGGACTGGAGAACTTACTGAACTTACTGCAGGATGTTGTAGCTCCCTCTCTGCTCCCACCCAATTGGGGTTGTGTTTTGTTTTGTTCTGTTTTTAAGAGGCAACAGGAAGATGGCAACTACTCAGGTCTTCTAGTGACATTCAGGGAAGAATGAATCAGGCTACAACCCAAGAATGGAACGTTTGAATGAAAAGTTGTCTGTCCCATGGTGTAGACAACATCATTGTTAGGAGTAAATATGCAGACTCTTACCAAGTTAGTCTTGTGACTCTTTATAATACAAAACTTTTGAGTTTCTGATACTTGTGATGTGACGCAAATCCAGAATGATTCTGTTGACCTCAGTTCTGAGGCCACTGTCAGATGCTAGTTTTAAATACACTTGTAGCTTTTTGACAACTTAGGGATAAATCCTATTCTGACAGAACGGACCGGTTTGCACAGAGTTACGTAAATTGTTCTGGTTTTGCACTGCCAATGAATGATGCACAGCAAACCTTAATTGTTATTCTAATCAGGTTGCAGTACCTTTGATGTATAAATCCAGTCCTCTACTTACACCACAGCATACGTCATTGCTACAATTGTCCTTATGTGTGTGCATATTTATAACTATATATACATGTATATTTAGATATAGACACAAGCTCTCTCTTTTATACACACAAGTATATATAAATATAAACACACAAGCATATATATAAAAATCTGTGAGCTCTTGTGACCTACAATAAAGAATTACAAATTGTATAGAGTATAAATGCTGTTTTCTTTTTTTTTCTTTTTTTCTAGAATGGGTTGCACATCCTGTGAATGGAGCTAAAGTAAAGCATAATTTGCAGCATAGAAAGGAAATGTTTTTGATGTTTATGAATCACTACTGTCAAATTTGTACAACCAAAATACAGTACACTGGATATATATACACAGCAGCCCCCTTCATGTTTAAAACATTCGCGAGAGCTTAACAAGTGATAACCTAAGATAAAGCTAGTGTTGGGTCAAAGAATGAATTAAACAAGTGTTGCCTTTAGTCTTGACATGAAAGCATTTACAGAGCCAATGTTCTAAATCTCTGCTGGCAGAATATTCAGAGGTGGAAAATGAAAGAGCACTTAAGATGCACAGGCTCTTTCAGCTATGGATTTATAATGATATTGCTGTAGAGCATGTGTAGAACACAAAACCTGACTTGGGAAGTAAGGAAGTAATACCTCAGCTGGATATGTAAGGCCTGGAGTTTAGATTAGCATCTGGAATACCTTTAAGAGCTAGTGAAAGACTGAGAATAGATCACCTTTTGGGTGACTGACAGCAATAGCAGCTGATTTGGTGACCCTTCCCTCCCCCTCGCTGCTTTCTTAAGTTCATACAACTCCAGCTTTTTTCTTGCATACATTCTGCAAGTACTCTTCATGATTATGCAACTGCCAGGCTGAAAGCTCCTAAATGGGTATCACTGGCACAATGGTTACAGATACAGTTTGTCCAAGGAACTACTTACTTTCTGTCCTGAGAGAATAGGCATGAAGCAGGGGAGAGGGGAATTCACCCGCTGTGGCTGGTCACTAAATTTTGGCCAACAGTTTGTTGAGTCGCTTTCATGATGTGGACACCCGTAAGCCAAGATTCAGAGAACCGGTGAGATCTGGGTGGACGCTCCTTCCCAAACAGCATCAAAAAGCTGACGGACTATTATGACTTGCAGTTGTTCCTCAACTGATCCCAACTCAATCCAGCTCTGCAGTGTGGGCCATACTCCATCATAGTCTTGGTTATGTTGTATTGGAGTGAACCATTTGTCCCTTCTTGAACGCCAAATTGTTCTTTTAGACAAATTGCATTCCCTTTTGAAAACCTCAGCTTCATTTTTAAAAAGCCTTCAGGAAAATCAAGGGGTTAACAACAAAGATAAAACTCTGAGGACATTTAGAAGTAGCCAAGGCTCAGGTCCCAGACAGAAGCCTTTCATCATTATAACTTTTTCATCTAAAGTGCAGTAGACAGAGCCATAATCTAAATTGTCCTTGACCCAAATTTTATTTTGTCATATGTCCCTCCATTTTGAAACAGTCTGTTTCAGGAGAATTCCAATGAAGAGTGAAAGTGCCTGAAATGGGAAGAAAGTGGATTTTAGGTGTTTAACTCCAGAATTGCTATCCAAATCTCCCTTGCTGCCCACACTCCATCAGTGTCTTGCATTTTGTTTTCCTTGCCATAAGCTCTAGAGGTGCGCAGGACTCTGTTTTCCTGACTATATAAAAGCACCCTCTGTCTGAGTATCTCCAGTGTAATAAGAGTCTAAAAATCATCCAGGCAAATACTTGTCATGGAGTATACCTCAGCTGCAGGCACAGGATCAGACGCCAGACAAAAGGGACAAGCACCTGTACATCCTAGAAGAGCCTGCTGGTGAGGAAGCAGCAGGCACGGGGTCTGTGCCCTCTGCAGCCTGCCAGGGTTCAAGCACGTATCTCCACCTTGTGGAACGGGTCTTAACCTTGGCAAGACAGGCTAGCCTAGGCAGAGCCTCTCTCCACTGGGCTCACTGCATCTGCACAGGAAAAAGAATATAGAAATTGTGGGATGAGAGACAAATGAAATGCAAGGAGGGCTCAAGCAGTTGGGGCACTCACCTGCACTCCTGGAGATGTTGGGAGTTTAGGCCCTCGCACGCCATGGATGACAACATACCTGCTACCTTTGAACAAAAAACTGAATTTCACACATTCGTTCCTTTGTGTAGTCCCTGCTTATATCCCCAGATCTATGTAAGTTGTGGTAGCGCTTTTACTCAATGCGCTATTTCATTTTACGTTTGTAAATGGTTTTTAAAACGCTTACCTGAAGAGGAGGTGCTTGCCAAGGGACTGGCAGCTGATTGCAGTAACTCATCAGCACTGCACGGTGAAGAGGCTGCACTGCACACTTTATGCCAAGGAGCTCACCTCTCGGCTGTGCAAGAGCACAGCCCTCCGCAGGCACTGTGCTGAATGTCTCTGTACGTAAAAACTGCTTAAAAGGCTGCTGCTAATATTTACCAGAGGTTAATTCCAAAAGTCAGGAAAGCTGATGTTTTGTCTGAAAACAAACACAATATATGTTTGTACTGGAAGCTGTAAACAAGGAGGCATGCTGGGTAGGTAGCCTCCAGCTAGCAGAATTTTTTAAAAATCCTGAGACTTGTCTTTACATTATTTATAGTGTGGAGAAGATTCATTGTTTGTGAAACAACAGGCAGCCCTTGTGCTACATCTATTGACACAGTGAAACCCTCTTGGATTGAAATTTACTTTGATATCCTGTAGAGATTTCCTCCTAAAATCTGAGTTTCTTAAATACGCTGCACACAAGCTCACCTCTTCTCTCACATGCACGCTTTCTAGCTGCGTCTCGTATGCTGCGTACAACACTTCACAGTGAACCAAACCCCATGTGGTGGGAGAGAATTATCAAGGGTATATAGTATCTTTAAAGAGCAAATTAGTAAAACATTGATTCTTACTAACTCAAATGAAAGCAAATTTCATGAAGTCATTAGCAAAGAGTGAAATGACTGTTATGTACACAAAGTTGGTGTGTTCTCTGCAGAACATAACACGAGATACTACTTCTATAATATTATCAGAAAGCAGGGAACAAAGCAAGCAAGAGTACTGAAAGACTGATTCCTCCCCCAGGAAAACAAGACAACACACTGCGTCTTAAGAGAATAGTCTGTATTCACTGCCATCCTTTCTCCTTCGTGGCAACGCAGGAGCAGAGTAAAGGCTCAGTGGGCCAAATTCCATTGCATGTAACTCCTCTGAAATCCAAGATAGTACACCAGAGATCAACACTGCCTGTATCAGACTCAAAACCTGTTTTGCATTTTATTTATTGCTATTTATTGAACTGCAGTAGCCCCTAGAGGCTCTCAGTAGGACTGCCATCCCTTTGTGCTCCAAGATGTAACATTTAAGGACAATGATGGGACACTTGGGCACTCACTTTGATTTCACCAGGGTCTGGCACAAGCTCAGAAGTCTTCTTCTGTATTTCCTTTCCAGAGATCAGCTTCACTTCCTTCCTGTTTTTGTATGTATCACTGAGCGAGATCCTCTGATAGAAGACCGCCAAAGTTGCTGGAATTACTACTACACACAGCTTGCTGTTGTCTGCACCAACCCATCCTCAGCTGTTGCAAGCAATAACTCATTTGCCAGAGAGAAACAATGTCCCTGCCATGTTGTAGATGGGTTTCATGGCAGAGATCTTCTATTAGTAAGTCCCAAAAGCTCCAGAGGAAAACTGAAAACAAGAAAAAAGTCAAAGTTAGCAGTACAGCTGTCAGAAAAGCACTGGGATAGTCAAACAGGAGCTTCAGTCATTCTCACTGGGCTGGGAAGAATGATATCTTGTCATGTGGAGCTGTTAAGAGAAAAGTAATTAAAAGATAAGAAAAAAAATAATTAAAGGAGACCCATAGGAGTACCCCCTCTAAAACAGATGTTTTAAATTGCTGAAGACTGCTTTTACTTTATTTGGAGAAAACTCTTCTGTTTTTTTTTTTGTTTTTTTTTTTTCTTTTTATCTCTTCTTTTCCCGAGCCTAAGTCTTCAAGCTATAACATTGCCAGAGAAAGTAGCTTCACTACTAAATAAGCTTTATAAGGTGTGATGATATCACTACATACTGCAGGGACAGGCAAAGGATAGAAGTAGTTATGAGAGTAATGCTGGACCCCTGCCCATTAAACGTATAGGAAAACAGCCTCTGGCGCAGCTGGCACTGGCTAATAGGCAACTTAACTTGCTTAGTACACTGGTGAGTCCTAAATTCACTTTGTGCACTACTGTAAGTGGTCTGAATATGGCTCTTCCACCCATGATATCCTGACACATTTTGTATAAGTAACATTTTCTTTTTGTGCTAGGTTTCTTTTAAAGATCCTAAATTGTTTTGCAAACTTTATAAATCTCATTAAGGTCTTGCAAAATCAGTAAATATATTTTAAATGAATTACAACAGAAACATTGAAGACATTGTTGCTTCTATCACAGATTCATCTCAGAGGTGGATGTGCTGTAGTATGTTTGAAATCGAGAGGAGGTTTGACATTCCAGAGCAACACTCAGCTCAATCAGTTGGGAAAGGATGTGCACAACAAAATTGCATGTATCAAAAGGACAACAAGCAAAGCTCTTGTTTTCAGAAGACAATCTTCAAAACTGAAACAACAAGTCTTTCTGACTAATCCAGTTTGTCTAAAACAATCAAGCAATCTTGGCAAAAAATTTAATTTTCTCCATAATCCAAAGACTGAGTCTTTTAGCACCTGGCTGTGTCCTGATCCAAAGGGATTAAGGCTTCCTAGTCACCTGCCAACATCACTCTGCAGAGTTTTCCTCAGTGACTTCTTCTATTGCATATCTTTGACTATCAATACCTGTGGAGGCTGGATAGAGCTCATGCCTCAAGATATTCTGTTATGGGGATTTAGTGCCAATTCCTCTGCTGGATGTGACATGAGGTCCTCAGAGGGAGATGTAGAAGGCACCTCTTTGTATCTGTTTTTATCAGTAGCAAGCCAAGACTGGTTTCTGCTCCTCAAAGATAAGTAGTGAAAAGAGAGGGTGTGACAAACAGGAATGGGAAGGAAAAATCATCCAAGGGAAGGTCATAGTTAATGAGAAGAAAGCGTGAAAAAAAGGACGTGAAGAGTACAGTCTGACTGAGCAGTGTTTGTTAGTGCATCTCTGCCTCAGACCCAATATAAACACTTGGGAGATTAAGGAGACGATATAAAGCACTCATAACCACTTTTTCCATAGCTTGTTTTTCCTTTCAGTTAAAGAAACTCAAATGAATGCACTCTTTGCCAGTTTAGCTCTCTAGTAGAGGCTACATCTTGCCTTGAGTGGGCAGGGTCTCCGGGGCGTCCCCTGAGGACTCATCCCCAGGTACCTGCATAGTTCCCACCACCAAATTCAGCCCAGCAGTGAGGAGGAGGAAGGAAGGTGAGGGCCCAGACCATCCTGCTAGATGTGGAAGGGAACACACACACTGCCTGTCGAGGATGCTCCTTGCATATGTGTTGCACAAAGCCCACTGACTGCTCAATGACCAGATTTCATACCTCAAGCCACTGGGTTCAGCCAGGCATTTATTCTTGCCAGGAATATGATTATTCAACTTTTCCTTGGGTCTGACCTAAAGACCACCTACACAAAGGTAGGGGCTCAAGGCAGGAAATGTTCATAGATTTCACCTATATATGAGCTGGAATTGAATATAAAATAATGCAGAAGGGAAGCTGTATAAATAATAATTTCTCACATCAATCTGTGCAATGGGTGTTATTAATACCATGCCTAGTATTTTTGTTAACTCAGAAAAGGTGCTCTGGAGTGATATTCCTAATGACAGTGCTGCATTGTTATGTAGATGAAGCTCCAGGACAAAAAGATGAATGGTGTAGTTCATATTACATTTTTGTGGAACAAAGACAAATGTAGCTTTCCTTTTAGCCCATCTACATGGCTGAATTTTTTTCATCCTTTAGATCCAGGGTGATTGGGGCTACCCTTCTGCCTGTTATGACCAATATAAGTTTAGTAACAGCAGTCACAATGTACTTAGGGATGTAGGGACAACATTAGCATCCACAGTCTCTGTATCCTTTCTCACTTACTTCCCACAAAAGGAAATCTGGCTTGACATAGTTTTTGCATGTAAACTGAGCAAAACCTAAATATCACAGTTCCATCCCCACCACTACCCTAATGCCTCCACTGGGTTTCATAAATGCAGTTCTTTCAAAGAGATGCTGTCAATGGGAGCAGAAACCATTTTCTTCAGTGCATGCTTAGAACCAGCCAAGAACTAACCAAAAGAAATATCCCCAGCAGCTGGTGAGCTCTTGGGATGTGCATAGTTTCCAACTTAGAGTGAATTCACAGTGCTCCAAAACTGTGCCAGAATTGATTTGGTGGGCCACTACAACTTGAAGTTGAGAGCAGCATGCAGTATGTATAAATAAATACGTTTGCCTTGGGAGTTTCAATTTTCCTTCAGCTCAGGCTGTATAGCTAGTTTGCAGAATGCAATTAGCAGAATTTGTTGCTGCAATAGGAGTTTGCAGTAGTGGTTCAATCAGGACGTGTGAGCCACAATCGAATCTAATTCATTTTTTCCTAACTGTATGGACTCCTCAATGTTAGTGTGAGTAAAGGATTGTAAAAACGCTTTTTTTTTTGTCACTAAAGTAAAAACTCTGCCTATGAATATGTACAGAAAGCACCCCTGTTGTAAAAGCAGCAGCCATTTTACATTGTCACTTCTAGAAAAGAATTTGACTTCCCAGAGTGAGACAATGTAACACAGGATGATCATAGATTTTATTTGGGCTAGCATCTTCAGCGATAAAGTAGTGGGTGTAATCCTTAGAGAGAGGTTCTACCATTTTAACACAGCAGTAGAGTGGTACGACTCTGTGTGTAGGCAATCAATAAAATAAATTTTGAGAGCCTGTTCTGAGCTATGGCATTCCTATGTTCTCTCTTTATACCTTTTTCCGCAACCTCCACAAGTTAGGTTGAGTTATAACCTAATATTAACTTAGATGAAGGCAGAGTTTGCAAGTGGTGCATACAGAGAGGGGTTTGTATATTTTGGGACCGTGCTTTGTAGCTCAGATCCGTTGCTTCACTTCTGACTTGTAAATAGCAAAAGTATTTGTTATTCAGTTTTCAAAGACAACAAAATGTGTCGGCCTGTCACACTCTATAAGTCGGCTGTCAATAGGAACTTCTGAAACGGCCCATCTTCCCTTCATGGCTAGCAAATAACAACTACCGAAAACTAAACACTTGCCTTTTATGTTCTTCGGGAAACAAGAAAGCAAGAACAAAAAATTTGAACATTAGCCTCTTCCATGGAGATTCTTTTATGTGCTAGCACGTACAAACTTTTGGAATATTACATTATTCTGGCTTCACTCACTATATCACCATTAGCCTTGTGTTCTGGGTAGCATGGTTAAATTATTGTGAATGCTATAGTTAAATCATTAATGTTGCCTTGGTTGCTAATCCAGTGCTGACTGCTTGTTACCTTGGATTGTGTGTCTGGTTACAGTTCACTGCCTTTTGTCCCTGTCTTCCCAGGGTACTATCTCTAACCAATTACCAAGTCTGATCCTTTATTGTTATTCTTGCTAGTTATCAAGCAGCTCTCTCAGCTTGTCCTTTGACGTCACAGCAACAGTGCTAATAAAAACTGGATTGGACCTGGAATATGGAAGCTATATTTTTATACACAGAGCAAGCCCAGCTCAGCCTGGAGCACAGTAGGCTTCCCCGCTTTGCTGTGTCAAACCTTGGCTGAGATGCTGAAGTGGACTAATTAACGCTATTTCTGTTGCAGTCACCTACACCCAGGGAGGTAAACTCATACCACATGGCTGAAGTCATGCTATCAAATTTTCCTTGTTCCCATGCAGGCCCTCTGGATTTGAACCAGCAGCCCACAACTGACTCTACAGCCTGCGCAAATTCCTAGAGCTATCTACTGCCTTTGCCATAGATTGTTTCAGCAGCATCCAAAATAAGTCAATAAACCAGTGAACAGAGCCAGCTGGGAACTGAAATTTTTGTTTGCAAGCTATTCTGGTTTTCAATAATTCTAGCTCCCAGTTAGAATAAAAGCTACTCCTAAAATAAGCATTTTCTGGAGTTGCCAATTATTAAAAAAAAAATCAGTAAAGGATCATTTTAAAACATTTTGCTCTGAATCATTTCACATTGGGTTTATGACATTGTGTTGTAATAGTACATATTTAATATGCCTAATATCATACACAGATAATATATAGTGATCATTTACAATACTTTAAACAACCCATCAAAATGAAATGCTCCAGCATTATATGTTGAATTTTCCCTATAAAAAGTGAAAAATTGAACTTCTGCAAAATACTCTGATTTACATGAAACCACATTTTTAATGGAGAGTTGGTTTTTATCTACTGCTGCCAATATCTACAGAAAATACCATGATATATTTATTTGTCATGTCAGAATGCACTTGGACGCTGGTTTTTTTATATCACTCAGTGTTTTTGTTAACACTCACAGGTTAGCCACACATACCAAGAAGAACAAAGGCTACTTGCTCTCTGGATCTAGAGCTTCTCTCCTTTCCCTGTTATTCTTAGGCTTGATTTGGCTGGTTTCTGGTCATGCTGAATGTCACGGCCCATGCCTTCTTTCCTCCTCCTTCTGTGAGGCAGAAGCACAGATGTGCCCTTCTCAGTGGGCTGGCAGGAACTGTCCCGACCCTGGGGCATTGGACTGGCAGAGAGACACCAGTGCTACCCTGGAGCCCAAAAGAGCATACGGAGGGGATGTCACCCACAGCAATGTCCTCTTTGCAAGGAAGCACTAGTGCTAAAAGCTTTGCTTGTGTTCTGTGGCCTGCTTGTTCCTTTCATGTGCCAAACACTCATGGTCAAAGTGGAATAGACTTATCCTGAAGTAATTTTCCTATATATGTACATACATACGTATTTCTTTAGTTATTCATACCTATATAGACGTATTGCTATAAAATCTTCATCGTATTTAGATGTTTTTGACCATCTTTGATATTGAGGGAAAAGGTATTTTAGTGAAACCCCAAACTGGCTTCTCTGCTTTCCTAGCTTATGATGTTATTCCTTGGTATACTTGGGAAACAAAAATTTGGGCCCTCTGTCAAAATGAGGATAGCTGCAGTGCCAGGAAGGAGGGTAACCCCCAGAGCAAAGAGCACATGGCTGCCTACCCACCACCATCTCTACTGTCTCAAGAAGCCACCACAAAGCAGCCCGTGCCAACCCAGCAGAGGCATCACTCTTCTGCTCCTCACCAGCCCACCTGCAACCTCCCTGTGGTGCGGGTTGGTCTCCTGTCTGCTTCTTTTGGCAGGAACCTCAGCAGGGGAAGCTTTTCTAACAAGTGTATCAGGCAAGTCAGACTGCCTTACTTCAGAGTTGGAGCTAACGTGAAAACTAGCAAAAGGCAGTGGACAGATGTATTGCCTCCAGCTACTAAGACACTATAAAAGATCCACCGCTTGACATCTGTGTCCATAGGAAGTCCTTTGCTCTAGATGTTGAAGCAGATGCCAGGCCTTCTTGGATCTTTGACAAGACAGAAGACGTTTAAACTTCGCTGCCTCCTATGTCTTAGATGCACTTCCTTATCATCTTGTCTCTGCAAGAATTTACTGCTTTATAAGGGGTGATAGTCTGGAGAAAAGGAGGCTGAGGTGAGACCTTATTGCTTTCTACAACTACCTGAAAGGAGCTTGTAGGAAGGTGGGGGTCGGTCTCTTCTCACAAGCAACAAGCGATAGGACAAGAGGAAGTGGCCTCAAGTTGTCCCAGGGAAGGTTTAGTTTGGATATTAGGAAAAAATTCTTCACCGAAATGGTTATCAAACATTGGAGCAAACTTCCCAGGGAAGTGGTGGAATCGCCATCCCTGGAGGTATTTAAAAGATGGGCAGACATGGTGCTTAGGGACATGGTTTAGTGGTGCTTTTGGCAGTGTTAGGTTGATGGTTGGACTCGATCTTAAAGGTCCCTTCCAACCTAGATGATTCTATGATTCTATAGCACCAATAAGTCAAGAAGCTCTTTGGGTTGGCTTTCTCTGCGGAATGGTTGTCATGTGAAGTCTGCTACTTTATACAGTCTTGGCAGAGCAACTTCCAATGCTGGGAAGGAGAAAGGAGAGCATTTACTTGTGGAGAAGCAGGAGCAGAAATTCATCTCAGAGGGAATATTTGTTTTGTTTACACCACAGAGAAAAGCCATGCTGAAAAAGATGGCTTACAAGGTACAGCTGAATTAATGATGAACTGTTTTCCTCAGTGACAGGCAAGAGCAAATGATATTCAGTATATTTCGGTATACCTATTCAGTAGACAGTTTATTGCCATCTATACTTACAGACCAACACTAGGGCTGGGGAGCCATTCTGATCTCTATGGCAAACAACATGGAGAATTTCTTATTGGTGCCAATGAGAGCACTGACCTGGGTCTCCTTGCTAGCCCGTGCCATGCCAGGTCACCTCATGTGAGACTAAAAAAGAGGTCTGCACTGTGGCTAGAAGCGGGAGGAACATTTCTTTGACTCTCTGTTTTTTGAAAGAAGAATGGGCTGAGCTTTATGACAGAAGAAAGTGCTCCTATCAAAAAAAAAAAAAAAAAAAAAAAAGAGAAAAGAACTCGCTATAACAGGGCATTCAACTACATTTCAGCTAAATTTTACAGGAAATCTGATGCAAAATTGAAACATTGAATGCCATTTCAAATGGAAATTTTCATTTCATTTTTACTCATGAAAACATTTTACTAATGAAAACTCATGATTTATAGAATCAAGCTGCCTATATATCATTTTGTGTCTGCTTACATCTTCCTTTCTTAAATTTTGAATCTCTTGCCTGAGTTCAGGCAAATTTGACAAAGACATAGAGTCCTCAGAAATAAAGAGGGCCCACAGATTTCGTGACTGTCTTCAGAACATCCTTTGGGTGGCTGTAGCGAAAGAATGAGACCCTGTCAGCAGCTCTGGGAAGGAGAGGCAGCAACGTGAGTTCACCCATTACACATCAAAGAGTTCACATGAGAAACAGACATTATAAAACGTTCCAACATTTGGAGATTTTCCATCAGAGCTCTAAACACCCACAAATTCAAATCCATAGGAAAACAGCCGCACTAAATCTACAGCTTATAGAACTGCTTTTCCCCTTTTCATCATACCTTTGTGCTTTCTATCCCTAGATGTATTACAAAAATAAAAAGCATGTAATATTCCCTTTTCTGCAGTTCTCCACTCATAGTTTTTCAAAACTCACCCCAGGGACAAGTTTCCAAATGGAAAAAGGGAACATGAAGGTCTGTAACTGATTCTTTATCTAACTTTATCAGAAGCAAGGAATGTTCTTGAAAGTGGACTTAGTAAAAAGTAAGATTTGGTTTACAAGGCATCTTTCTTTAAGGTAACATAAAGAGGATAATAAAAATCCTTCTTTTCAAAACCAAAATTATAGTGAAAAATAAAATTAAAAAGGTACATATGAATTCTATGAAGTGAAAATAATTGAAAATGTCTGTTTTGATATTTTAAACAACAAAACCGAAATGTCCAAGAACTTGGTCATTAAGTGAAGGCCTCATTTCCCATACAAATGCAGAAACATCCCCTATAGTATATTTCCTATGATAGACTTCTCTTTTTACACATATGCTTATCAGTGACACTTGAAATATGTGGCTGCACCCTTCAGTCCCTGAAGGCAGTTTGTTACAAATATGTATGGCGATAACGGCTAACATGTATTTATATCTTAATTTTCAGTGCCCAAAAGGCACCTAAGTCTTTCCCAATAAACAACACTTAAATACAGTTATTGGTTGCTAGCAGCTGTTTTGCCATTAACTTCTCTTGGGCCAAGAAGGCAATGAAGATTTTAATTATGCAGGTCATTTGTGGAAAGCCTTCCCAGACCCCAGCGAGACACATCTTGCTTATTGGAAATGTCCTGTTTTCACATATCTGAATATGAGCCAATTTCCACACCCCCTCCCCCACTATGAGGATAGCTTATCCACTTTTTGAACCAAGGCAAGGACTGAGGTATTTAAATAATGATATACCTAATTCCTGTTTTTCTACTCTTCTGAGTGTCACTTTTTCTTCCCATTACACACACACACACACACACACACCCCCGCCCCAGGCCTTGGAAATAAGAATATCTATTGTCTTAGTCTTTGTCTTGGTTTTCTGAGACCAGCTAATCTGCATAGCTTAGTGAGTTTATTTTCTAGGAGATAACAAAGTGCAGAGTGCAAATAGAATTTCTTTAACAGCTAGCAGGACGGGATCTGCATGAAATTTCCCCCACTGTCTCAGCTGTTCTCACTATATGCCAAATCACAGTTTCAGATGGCGAAATAGATTAATCTCTTCAGACTTTGATTTAGCTGCTAGAGAACCCTGTCCTTCCCGACAACAAAGGATCCTTCCATAGTCTTATACAAATTCCAGAGAATTTGGATTTTCAGCCTAAAACTGCACAAAGTTTCAGAAAACAAAGGTATACATCATCGAAAAACATTGTCCTGTGCCAACTGGCATGGCTCCTGTCAAGAACAGTTTTTTGGGAAAACAGACAATGTGACCCATGGCTGGTGCTCCGGAGTCTCTCCCTCTGATGTTGCACTGGCAGGAAAAAAAAAGCGTAAATTTAAATTCCTGAATGCCAAGTATAAGCACTTCATCTGTACAATCTGAATATACTTCAGCCTTACCGATTTTATTTAAACTATCTTTTTAGACCACATCTTCTGGTAGACTGCTGCAATGCTGACTGGCAGGTGATGCCCTGTATGTGCCTTTCCCCTCCCACAGCCTTGTCTGCACCCCTCCTTTGGGATAACTTCAACACCCCAAACCCCAGGGGCTCTGGGACCTCCCAGTTCCCTTTTGTGGTCTGAAACTCCGGATTGGTGATAAGCAACATTAATCCTCACACCACTAAGTGATTACCGGGGAATCAGGAAGCCTGCAGGATAAAGCACACCCTATCTTTACCACCTGGTGGAGGATGACTGGGAGTTAGAGAGCTCCAGGAGCCCAGGACTGTACCAACCTCCTCCAGACCAGTGAGGAGGAATGCTGTCCCAGGGGTATGCCTAGACCCAACTGAGTGCCAGACAAGAGCTGTAATTGCAGGTGAGTAGTGTGGACTCCCCAGTAGTGTGTAATCTTTAGTTCAAGGAGTGGTACCGGTGACTGTCCATGCAGACCCTTCTGTCACAAGCTCAGATGTGTGTCCCTTAAATGATGGGCATGTACCAGTCACATGACAGCACGTACAAACAACCCACACTGACCTCCAGCAAGCCTATGAAGTTTTGCTCAACCCTGTTGAGTGGCCTACTGGCTATGAAGCATGTGAGTTTCACGGATATTCTGGAGTTTGGTTGTTGTTTTTTTTGCAGTGTCCATGTGTTCACCAGCTCCATTTAAAGATCATAATGGAGCCCTCAAATAACAGTGACTTTTAATTGCTACCTATCTATATTGGATTTGAACTGGTGACTCAGAGATGAAAGGAACCATTCCTGATCCCATTACCCATCTCCTGAGTCCACCAATCTCTGAAGAATGTGATTCATTAAATGAACTGCTCTTTTGCTGACTGTATTTTTCCAGCGCCTCACAACCTACATGAAATTACAATATTTTTCCCATTCTCACTGTATGTATGTCAGATACTTACATATCTCCAGTTATTTTGCGAGCTAGCCTCATAGGAGTTGTGTAAATGGCATTATCAAAATTGCATCTCCTTGATTCATTATTTCCAATTTTATAAAATAGCTGAGTTAGTGAAGACACTATCAAAGGAGTTTTTAAATAAACATGCTTAATCTTCTGGAGATTAAAAGAGATAGTATGGGTGACATATAATGATTATTTTACCCCAAAGCCATCAGAAATACAACGTACAAGAAAAACACATCAAACAAATAGGCACAATAGAGAGCATTTCAATGAGAAGATAATCACACTGCAGGATTTGCTTCAACTCACTGGCCTAAATATTGCCCTATATGAAAAATAAAATGAAAGAGAAATATTAAAAAAAAACAGATTTATCCTCCATAGTCTGCTTAAAAAAAATGAACTGCAACTAATATCTAAACTCATTTATTTTTAAATTAATTCCTAGGATTTAAATTTGTCCAATAGACAAAAATTAAAATAATTTAAGAAGATAGTAAGAAAAAAGCAAGGTGATCAATTTCTAGCATGATGCAAATTGTTATTGATAAGAGTAAAATGATTAGGCAATGTGTCTCTAACCAGATATCAAGAAAATTACAGTGCCTGTCTGATTATCTTAATATTTTTCACAGAAAATGTATGGTACATAGAAGAGACACATGGCCTGCCAGCGTAGAAATTCATGGGAAGCAGTGTAGATTCAACTCTGTAGAAAAGGAATTAATTTAATAAATCACAAATCCTTCTGCTGTTCATCCTGGCTGCAACAGGTTGGCTGATGCAGAATAATGCCCAATTTTCATACACCGTGGTGAGCTATTAGATGTACAGATGCTATTAGGTTCTGTCCAGATCCTCTGTTGGTGTAAGTGGCATAAATCAACTGAAGTTAATTGAGCTATGCAGATTTACCCAGGTAGGTGGGAGAAAATCACATATTCATTTACAGCATGCCTGAGAAGCCTGGAGAAGGGTATTTTAAGGCATATTGTGTTCTTTGAAGTTAGGAACCTGATTAACTCTTTCCAGCAGATGCAGCCTCTTTGTGACTAATGGTTTTTCCACTGACTAAATATTTGGACTCATAGTCCATAGGGCCCAAGTATCCTGCCAGATTTTCACTGAGAGAAGCTCTCATTTGTACTGTGTAATTATTCTCTTAATTAAGTTTTCACACATTTCAGTCATGTGCACTGTGGCATTTCATCTGCCCTCAAATCATTCTACAAACACAAAGAGGCAAAGTAGGAAAAAGATCAGAAATGGTACCTCGATATAGGCTTTCACTAACAATTTTGGGTCATGCCTCTTACTGGCTCGTCATCCCCATACCCATCTGACTAGTGCATGGCCTAGCTTAGGAAGACCCAGTGTTTTCCAAACAGCTGAAGACAGTGGTCCAAAAAAGACACGAAGCACACACAGTATGTGGGAAGGGAAGAGCTTTGCTTGGCTCCTCTAAAAGACTGGACTGAAATCTACTCCTTCCCTTCCTCCTGCCCCAAGCATTTTGCTTTAATAAATTTTGCTAAGATAGCTTCAAGGGAAGCATGTCTGTTCTCTCTTCTCCTCTTGAACTCCAAACTCAAAACCACCCCTCTTATATCGTTTGCTTACCTGGCATTACAATAAAAAGCTCACCTCAGGTAAGGAGCTGCACCACAGATTTGTTATGAGTCACCACCTGTGAACAGTACATGCTGCTTTCACACCAGCATCAGGAGAGGATGCTTGAAGCTACAGACAAAAGATTTCCACTCTGTTTGACTTCTTTCAGCCCAGGTCGTATGACAAATGCATTTCGTATCAGACAGCGGGCAGGCTCACAGCCAGTGCTGGAAAGGCAGCAGTTACAGAGACCATTGCAAGCTGGTCTAATGCCTCAGATCTGTTCAACAGCTCTTGGCTAGTTCACATACCAGATTCATATCTGCTGGCCTACAAGGGTGTTCTCCGTAGTCAACCGCTCATATTGACATGGAGCGAGCAGTGGATCGGGGTCCCAAATATCCAGAATTCCCAATGTGCATTTAGGCTTAAATACAGGGAGGACACAGAACCTCACGGCTTTTGAACATTACTTGGTTTAGTTCCCGATACGTCTAGAAAACACAAAGTTGTTCAGATTTGAAAAATGCTCCTTGCAATTGATGATTGGACTATACTGGGAGTGTACCAGGTATTTGATCCAATCAGGGTAGATAATTCTTGATGGCTAGTGCCTTGCTTTCCTAGTTACCAGAGAAAATAGTTATATAAAGTAGATGGAGGAATCTGGCCCTTAGGTTTACTGTCAAAATTTAATTTTACTGTTGTTCTGTAGCTGTATAGTACCAACAATACTTCTCATAAGTAGTAGAATACATCAGATTCTTGTTAGCATGGAAAAAAAAAAGAAAAAGAATACCAGCTGTTCGATATTCAAACACAACAGTCACATATTTGCATTGACATGAATGAGAAAGGTTTCACAGTCATTTCAATGGGAGCTTGGATGAAAGAAACAGATCTAAAGGTTTCTTCTACTGCTGTTTTTTAACACTGCCTGCAAGGTACTTTTCTGCCTTCTCCTTTTTTTCAGCTTATCAATATGTATTTCAGAGTTTTTTACTTTTATGTTTAACACATCTTTTTAAAAGGGAGCATGATCAGTTTCTACAGATGCTACTTAGAGGTACAGTGGTACAAAAAGGCAGCCACAGACTGGTAGGAAAGTTTTCAAAAGCCCACAGGAAGTGACAGGGAAGGAAAGCTGATCTTTCCATGGCAAGCCTGTCTCAGGTGAAACCCAGCTGATGTATACTGTAGCCTTTCCGTGGTGCCAGATAGTGTTCTGTACTAGGACAGATCTCTGTTACCAATGCTGAAGACGAGCCCAGTGTTGTATGGTATTACTGTCACGCATCAAAATGAGAACCCTGAGTTTTGCTTTTCCCTTCAGAAAGCACTTGAGTTCATTTATCCCACCTTTTAATCAGGCACCACTTCTCTTTTGACTAAAGATTAACCTAAGGGAAAACCTGAGTACAAGCTGAGGAGAAGAATCCTACCTGACTTCAGTCAAAGAAGAGTGGTTTTATTCTTGATTTGAGGGAAGAGGCAGTTTGATCTTAATAATATTGTGCTATAACCTCCTCTCAAATTAGTACACTAAGAATTCTTCCGCTTTTCTTTCTGAGGGCCTTTGGTGGGTGGTTCGGGTTTGGAATATGATTAGCAATCTGTACAAAAACACGAAGCTAAGAATAAAAGAGGCAATTAGGGTTACATTCACAGAATCACAGAATCACAGAATCACAGAATAGTC
>VZSZ01004125.1:2566-17443 GCA_013398815.1 Ibidorhyncha struthersii
GTAAATGCAAATAAATTGTCAGAACAATATGTGGTCCACAGATGGAGGATGGGGAAGGCAATGGTTTAACTGAACTCTGACCTCTCCCCTGTTCTTGCAATTCCTTAGCTCGCAGTGCTAGTTCTCTAAAGGGCCTTCCATCCTGTTCTGTCATATCCTCTTCCTTTTCTTTCAACAACATCCATAAGTCCCAGCATGTAGGAGGGGGGTATGCAGAATTCCCATTCTTTCCTGATGTTTTTTCCTGAGGTTAACCATACTACCAGAAGAATACTGTGAGACTAATGGACAGGGAAAACGCCCAATGAATAATGAACATGAAGAATAGATTCTGACATATAGGTAGGGTATTACTTCACAAACTTGAACAGTATGGAGAGCCTTTCAGTATAATTGCTATACCTGCAGATGTAGAGTAATGTGTCTAGGGCCTTTTATTACCCCAATACCTTTTGCCAGCACTATGTACTGTTTAAATATTTTAAATTTAATTTAAAACTGTTGAAAGACCATGCAACTTTTGTGTATTGCAGAACTGGAATGCAAACCTCACAACTCTGTCCTCTCAATGTGGCTCAGCTAAGTTCAGTAGAGTCAGGCGAGACAACTCTATCTCTAGTAATTTCTTGGTCTTTTTGGCGAAAGTTGTTGGTTAGGAAACTAGCCATGGCCTGGGCGGAGTTTTTAAATTAATATTGGCCCAGACAAGGGTTGTTCTCCAGATAGTCCTCTCCAAACAGCTGATAGATAGGAATTACTTTCTGCTGCTGCTACTCTAAGATTAGATCCAAATTTATGATATAGAGGAAAACAGTTCTCTATCCCTTTATGTCGTGGTTTAGGCCAAATCCCACTGGGGACGTGGGGGACCCCAGATGGGACCGACAGATGCTCCCCTCTACCCCTCTTCGAAGAGAGAGGCAGAGGAGGAAAAAGAGACTTAGGAGTTTAGAAGGAACTAAACTACTTTAATGAAATATTAATAATAAAATAAATTAATGAAATATATACAAAACCGTATCAAGCTCCCAGGATGACAATCACAACACCGGCTGGCACTGGGGCAGTCCCAGGCTGGACTCGGTGATGGACGGGAACTGGATTCCGGATCTGCAGGCAGGATCGGGACCAACGGCAGACGAACAGTCCTCCTCAGATGTCGGCCATTGAAGGAAGAGCGAGAGAGACAGAGCCAGAGCCAGTACTCCCAGCTCTCCAGCTTCCTGCTTCCCAGCTTCCTGCTGCCCCTTTGATCCCTCAGAGGGCTTTTATACTGAGCATGATGCGGATGGGATGGAATACCCTGTTGGTCAGTTTTGGGTCACCTGGCCTGTCCGCTCCTCCCTGCAGGTGGGACCCCACTGTGCTTTTCTGCTTCCAACCCTCCAACGTGGCAAATAACAAAGTTGGTTGGCCTTGGGTGTTACAGCAATAAGTATAAGCAAGAGCCTCTCCGCATACCACGTCTGGACATCAGCCATAAACATTGGTCTTATCACTCTGAGAGAGCGAACATTGTCTGCACAATATGCTGTTAATTTCAGCAGTTAGAAGAGGCCCAGCTAAGAAGTAAAGTTACTGAACAAAATTGGTCCTGTTTTACCTCAAACCAGGACACTTTATTATGTTTGTCTTGGCTACAACTGTGTGAAACACTGTAGATTTGTCACAGCTACAAGTTTTGGGGTATAGTTGTACAATAGTCAAATGTATGAATACAGCACGTGACAAAATGTTGAACTGGTCTCAAATCAACTTGAGTGTTTTAATGTGCTAGTAGTGGCTTTCCCCAGTAGATGTACAGGGAATCCTGAGACCAGAGGTTATACTTCCACAAGTAGCTCCCATTCAATGGCTTCACTACTATTGATAGCCAAGCAAGTTAAACTGGAGCTAGATATATCTAAATTTGCTACAAGCACACTTCCAAGTGCGATGCAGGCAAGGGCTAAGAGCCCCAGTCTTTTTCATCTTGACAAACTCACTTATGAGCCAGATCCCTTTACAGTTTTTACTAAAATGTGGCTCTGTACATGTCCAGTACATGGGAGTAGGAAAACTTTTATACTGACTGTACCCATTTTTTATTGGGGGGGAGGATTTTTGCTGAAAATAATATGACCTAAATTCTTTTTATGTGTTTGTATACTTCATTTTCCCAAAGCCAGAACGTGTTCTCTCATAATTCCCCCACGATACATCAAAGAATACTGTAGGTTGGAAGGGACCTCCGGAGACAGGTGTTGACCTGCTGGATGCACCTACTTCTAGCTGTGCTTTCCCCCCTCACTGGAAGGATCAAGGAGAACACCACTTGGGCCCCATGCCTTTTGCCCTTGTCCCCAGAGCTCTGTAGACACTCTTGATACATTCAAGGTCATCCCTTGCAGTATCACTGCTGCCCACGTGGATGAGCAGCAAGAGGTAATAATCCAAGGGCTGGACAAGCCTCAGCAGTTTCTCTGCAGCATCCTGTATTTGATCCCCCATCAAGCAAAAAATCTGAGACAGTATGTCTGATCAGCAGATAGGTCCCTCTGTCCCCTACAGAAGGGAATCTCCAACCACTGTCACCTGCTGTTTTCTCTTGGTGCTGTCATTTTGTTCAGGCTCAGCTGTCTCTCAAGCCTTCCTTAACACAGTTTGTTCCTTCTCGCTAGGGTACTGTATGTATTCTGTAAATTCAAATCTGTGGGCAGAGAAAGAGCCTTTCTCACACTGCCAGGAGTCAGAAGCTTCCTTTTTTCCCAGTCTTGGGAGTGTCCATCCAGCACTCATTTGAACATTGCCTATAGCTGTCCCTCTTTCTATATAGCTATAAATAGCATAAGTAGGTTATTAGGAAGACTGCATTGTTTATAAGAAGATGTAATTTTTTTCCAAATTGCAAGTACTCAATTGTTCTTTAAAAAGAGATTTGCTGTGATTCTGAAACAAAGTTGGCATGAGAGCTTTGATTAATCTGCATTGAAGTTTCCTCCAGATAAGCTCTCACAACTTACAGTGTCCTTCCTATCCCTCTACCAAAGGTGGTCACCATCACTAACTTCAGAATATTGCACTGGAAGGCTGAGAAGCTAATACACACATTTTATTTCTCACTTCTGGTGGGAGGGCAGAACAGATCATAGAATTATAGAACAGCCCAGGTTGGGAGTGACCTCGAAAGATCACCTGGTCCAACCTGTCACGGGAAAGGCAGCCTAGCTGAGATTATCTAGCATCCTGTCCAATCGCATCTTGAAAACCTCCAGTGATGGGGACTCTACTGCACCCCTGGGGAGGTTGTACCAGTGATTGATTTTTCTTGCTGTAAAAAATGTATTTCTTATATCGAGATGAAACCTTGTTACCATAAGTCGGCAAAAAGATAACTCTCTAAGACTCAGTTTGGAGTTTTAGAAAGCAGGCATTCTTTATTGCAGCACTGGGCGCACAGGGGATCGCTCCACCTAGTGTGCGCCCCCACTTGCTCAACTACAAAGATTATATGCAATCAAAATATACATATTC
Organism: Ibidorhyncha struthersii; assembly: GCA_013398815.1. Classification (NCBI taxonomy): domain Eukaryota; kingdom Metazoa; phylum Chordata; class Aves; order Charadriiformes; family Charadriidae; genus Ibidorhyncha; species Ibidorhyncha struthersii. The sequence goes on from VZSZ01004125.1 coordinate 6,080, forward strand.
ATTAGATTTCCAAGAAATGATTAACATGTTCATACTATTTCCATAACTCATTAATATATGTAAATGTCCTTGACACATGCGCATTTATGTCTATTGGTGGTCTTCCAGGGCGCTCTGGTGGTCGTCGATAGTCTTCCTCACCGTGTCCGCTGGTTGAACTCTGTCTTCGCGCATGCTCAGTTTGCCCTTTGGCCTAGTTAGACAACACTTAATTACACAAAACTAGCTCATTCTAGCATATACTCCTTATCTACTCTATTCAAGGCTACTGTGTCTCAAAACTTCCTTTTATCTACCCAAGCATAGCACCTGTTTGACCTATCTGCTGGTAAAACATCCCAAAATTTGGCTGTATTGCTCTAGGGAGGGAACCATATGTGCTTCAGCTTGGTATCAACCTCTCCCAGTGTAACTTGTACCCATTGCCCCTCGTCTTGTCCATGTGGTTCCTTGTGAAGAGAGAGCCTGCATCCTCTTTGTAGCCTGTAGATGGTTTAGAGAAAGAAAAAAATCTTAAATTGCTGAGTTTCTAGTGTACATCTGTGGGCAATATAAATACTGTGGTTTAAGAAATCACTTCTATCTCCTAGCTGTTAGTGACCCTTTCAATATATTTGGTAGAAGGAAAGAGATGCTTATGTTGTGCCTCAGTGAATTCGTAGCTTAAATTCCACTTTCACTGATAGTCCAGGCTATGCATTGGGTTTACATGGCAAGGTTTCGGTAGCGGGGGGCGGGGGCTGCAGGAGTGGCCTCTGTGAGAAGACACCAGGGGCTGCCCTCGTGTCGGGACAGAGCCGGTTCCAGCCAGCTCCAAAAGGGTCCCACTGCAGGCCAAAGCTGAGCCAAACAGCGAAGCTGGTGGCACCTCTGTGAAAACATATTTAAGAAAGGGCAAAAAAATACTGTTTAGCAGTTGTGAGAGAGAGGAGTGAGGAAAAAATGTGAGAGAAACAACCCTTAAGACATCAAGGTCAGAGAAGAAAGAGGAGGAGGAGGTGCTCCAGGCACCGGAGCAGAGATTCCCCTGCAGCCCATGGAGAAGACCATGGTGAAGCAGGTTGTCCCCCAGCAACCCATAGAGAGGACCACATGCCAGAGCAGGTGTTCCCTGCAGCTCATGGAGAGGACCATGCCGGAGCAGATATCCACACTGCAGCCCATGGAGGACACTGCACTGGAGCAGGTGGATGTGCCCCAAAGGAAGCTGCAGCCGGTGGAGAGCCCATGCTGGAGCAGGGTCCTGGCAGGAGCTGCAGCTCGTGGTAGACCCATGTTTGAGCGGTCTTTTCCTGAAGGACTGCACCCCATGGAACAGGACCATACTGGAGCAGTTCTTGAAGAAATACAGCCCATGGGAAGGACCCCACGCTGGAGCAGGAGAAAAGCGTGAGGAGGAAGGAGCACCAGAGAGGAACTGTTACAAACTGACCGCAACCCCCATTCCCCATCCCCCCAGCGCCGCTCATGACAGGGAGGAGGAGACAGAGGAGTCAGGAACAATGGAGTGAAGTTGAGCTTGGGAAGGGGAACACGTTTTCAGTTTTGTCTTTGTTTCTCACCATCCTACTCTATTTTTAATTGGCGATAAATTAAATTAATCTTCTCCAAGTCGAGTCTGTTTTGCCCGTGACGGTAATTGGTGAGCGATCTTCCTGTCTTTATCTTTTTCATCTTATATTCTTCCCCTGTCCTGCTGAGGAGGGGTAGTGAGAGAGTGGCTTGGTGGGCACCTGGCAACCAGCTAAGGTCAACCCACCACAGTAATATTAATCCGTACTGGAAGGTAGATAGTAATAGTTACTCTGTTGTTATGATTTGACATCATAAGGCGGATGCTTTCTTCTCAGAAGTATGCCTTACAAGTATTCTGCTATTTTGGCTATTGTTAATTTTGCAGAATAAAGATAGCCAGAGGAGAGTGAGGAAAATCCTTTCATCTACAAAAGAATTATGATATGCAGTCTGGAGATTGTATTACTGGTGGCAATACTTGATCCATGATTCTGTAAATATCTTTCAATTAAGTTTAGAAAGCTTGAAGTAGAAGTTTCCTTTAAAAATCATCTAGCTGTACAGTATCATGTTTAGTCACTGTTGTGAATATATTATTGCTTTTAAGATGCCTTCCATCTCAGTGTTCTATTTGGGAGTCAAAGCCTTCTGTTTCTATATGCTTCATAAATTCTATCAGTTTTCCTTCCGTAAACAGCATGTTTTCCACACAGACCTATGGCCAAGGGATTGAATTAATCTGTCAAAAACAAAAAGAGTTTGTGAAGAGCTCTGTAGAATCCAAATGGAATCTAGCAGAAGCCCAGCAGAAACTTGGTAGTTTAGCACTGCATAATTCGGAATCCACGGATCAGGAATGTGCCAAAGCACAGACCGAAGCTTCAGAACTGAGACAGAGAGAGGAAGAGTGGAGAAAAAAAGAAGCAGCGCTAATACGGAGGGAAAGACAGAATCTATGGAATACAGATTCTTTTAGTAAGGAGGTATTTAATAAGGTATGACATGTATAAATGTGTATGAAAACAATTATAGGCCTTTTTTATTCCATTTATTTCTCATCTTGAGTGTTTTCTATATCTAGTATAGTGCTTATTGTAATGTGGTAAATGTTTTTCTTTCTTATTTTGCCCTATTAAAGGGGACACGTTGCATTGATATCACGAATGTGTATGACACTTCTGTAATTGGGAATCAGAACTTATATTTGTCCCTTATAGCAACTGTTGCCAAAACCAAGGATGAGTAATAGTTTTTCACATGAAGTTTGCTTCTTTGTTATGCCAAATTCTCACATTTGAAACATGCACAGTTTGCCTCTAATAACGTGAATTTCTTAATACAGATTATTTTAGCACAAACTGTCTTCATAGTAAATGCTAGTTTTGGTTTTGGCACTTAACTTGAATATGAAGTGTTAATGCATTGTTTTTCATAATTCCACTGAGTTAGCTTCATCAGGGCTAGATGATGTAGATGTTTCTCATTGTTTATAGATCAGTAAGTTCCTTCTAGCGCGTAGAACTTTGAGATAGATTATTGCTCAGAAGAAGAATATGATAAGGCATTTTTCACCCTATTAGTAATTGGACGACCTGTGTTTTGGTAAATAACCTTCTTGGGTACATTAAGTGTATACATATGTGTTTGCTGGGCTATGCTTAAAACTAGAACATTGCCCTTTAAATAGTAATGAATTAAAATAATCCTATAGTTCGAATAAGGTATATGTGGAGATTCTATGATAGTTTTTTCTCATCTTTAGAGTTTTATTAGTCAATATAAAAGACAAGAAGTAGAAGATGAAGATATATCTAAATCATTTATACAGAAGCATGAACAAAAGATTAGATACTTTGGTAAGTATGTTGCTTCCAACGTTTTGCAGTTTAACCTCCTGTAGAATTTGTGTAGGTCTGTTTCTTTTGTTTTCATTATTATTATTGTACAAAACGGATGCTAACAAATGAAACATTTGGCAATGAGAGTATCTAGATTCTTGTTTCTCAGGACAGGAGATGTGGCATCGTAACAAATAACCAGTTCAAAGTAAAGGAAATTGTAAATATTCAGAAGCCTGTTGGTTCCTATGATCAATGAGAACTTCCTGAGTCAACGTAGAACTGAAAAAGTTTTTCAAGTCATGAAAATTAAAATTCTAGCAACTTTTTCTGCTGTTCCATGGGAAATGATAGGGGCATTAATGGAGATGCAATTCCTGCATGTAAGAGTGCCTGGGACTGTCTATACCTGCCTCCTATAAATAGCTGGGGTTTTGCTGGGGTGAATGATAAAAGGTAAATATCTGCAAAACAGCTGTTAAGACTATGTAGACATAGAACCGATATTTTATTTTTAAAGATATATTTATATTAGTGATAGAAGGGTAAAACTTTGTATCTAGTACTGGCAAGCAGTAAAATATCACTAATATGTATATTAGGACAATTAACTCATATGAAGGACAAGGGGGGGAGGGGGGAGTTGATCACACTGCTTGAATTTTGAGTTCTGGCTTTCAACCTACAGCTCTTTCCATGAAGGTAGTTTCATGCTACTTACTACAGTTCAGTCTTCTGACTTTCAATCACTGAGTTGGCTCTCCTGTTTTGACCCTAATGCTTGAACTTGGTTATAAAAATAGCTTTGTATTTCCTAAAACCTAGCAAACCATGTCAGAAGCATATTCACATTAGACTGTGATTATGCTTTCATTTCTATTCGTCTTTCTTGCAAGCACTTAAAGAACTTTTCTGTCAAAATCACTGAATGTAAATCTCCATCCATCAACTTAGTTATGCTATCAAATTCTTAACAAATAGGTATAGATACTGCTTTGTTACAGTGTGTGAAAACCATTTACCTGAAAACCAAAAACCTGTTTTTAACACTGCCAGAGATACAATAAAAATAAGATCTTAACAGTAGCAGCTAACTATATTTCAGTATCTTTACAGTCCGAGCATACCTTATTGGCAATGCTCTTTCAGCCCTGGGAGGTGGTTTAAAGACACACAAAAAAAATTGAGTTAAGTTTTATTTGCATGCTTTTCTTCTGAGGTAACAATGAAGTGTGAAGGAGAATGTAGTAGTATGTAAATTTGAATAACGTCTTCACTGCATTAAATCACTTCTCCATATTGAATGTGTTAATTCGTGTTGTTGGGGTTTTTTTAATCAGGTATGCTGGGCAGATGGGATGACAGTCAAAGATTTTTGTCTGACCACCCGTATCTTGTATGTGAAGAAACAGCTAAATATCTCATCTTATGGTGTTTTCATCTAGAAGCTGAACAGGTACTAGGAAGACCTTTAAACTGCTTAAAAGTATGCAGTTTCCCCACTTACACTACAGAAAAGCTGTCCAAATTGATGAGCCGTTTAATTACTCTTCTCCCTGTCTTCCCATGTCCGTGTTATCTTACTGAAGGAAGCCTCCAAAACACATTACTACATTGGATCTAGTCTCAGCTAATTAACAGTCCCCTTTGCTTCTGTCAGCATCAGTTCTTTTCTCTTTAGGAACCAAATGTAAAGATGTTGCTGAATTTTAGAGTTATACTTTTAAAGATATTTTCTGTAATTATGTAATTTCTCTTTTCAGAAAAGAGCTCTGATGGAACAAATAGCACACCAAGCAGTTGTGATGCAGTTTATTATAGAAATGGCCAGAAGTTGTAATGTGGATCCAAGAGGCTGTTTTCGTCTATTTTTCCAAAAAGCCAAAGTAAGTCAGAACTTGTATAATACTGAGAGAAACTCTTGATACCCTTGCAAGGGATCAGTGTTCTGAAGGAGCTTTCTTCCTGACAGTTAGAGGTTAAATATGTTACTGACTGAATCAAGCTTATGGGGAAGTGTTGTTTTGTTGGCAGTTCATTCTAGGATGAATATTCTGTGTAATTCTGATCTTGAGAATGGAAGTTCCGTGGATTCTTGTTAAGCCAGAGGGAAAGCAGAACATAGCACGGGAAGTACTGGAGTGTGGAATAGTGAAGTGCCACCTAAATTACAGCGGCAAACATGAATGTGTCTAAGGACTGAGTGTCCTACTTTGCTTATCATAATGCCTCTCTATGCAGTTCATGGCAGGGCCCGATTTGGAGTCTTTTTCTCTTCAGTCAGTCATAGTTAGCTCTGGAATGCTGAGAGAGGGAGGAGAGAGAGATGTGAGAAAACTGAAGCTGCGGTTTGATGCAGGTTCTATATTAAGTTATACAAGACTGAAGAATCAAGTCATGCTGATCTTAACGCTGCCTTAAGGACTTAAGTTGACACCCACTTTGATTCATGCTTTGCTTTTGAGTTGAGTGCTGCCATGAGTACCTTTTCTCTTAAGGGTATTGGCTTCTGAGATGGAATAAAGGAAGGGTTAAAATTATATTTGTTTTGTTCTTGCATGTTCTCAGATGAATGAATAACTCGGTTCCTATGCTCATCAAATGCTAAAGTCTCTCTTTAAAACAAAGCAAACAAACAAAAACCAGCATACCTGAATCTTCTTTTTAAGCTGACTGGTGCTAACGTTGTTACTGACTTGTCCAAACCATTATCCTTCAATGAGTATAATATGCATTACTGCAGGACTTCCTTTTAGCAGTATGTATGCTTACAACTAGAAGTAAATTTGGCCGAGATGAAAAATATTTCACTCTCCTCTTTACAGGCAGGGGAAGAAGGCTATTTGGAAGCTTTTAAAACTGAGCTCGAAGCATTCAAATCAAGAGTGAGAACCTGTTCACAGTCTCAGGGCTTTCAAGCCAGTGTATCTACTGGTATTGTAGAAGGACTGGACTCTCTGTCACAGGTAGGCTTTTTACTTCCAGAAATGAATATAGCAACGCTATTAGGAATAGAGTTTTGCTACACTCTTGAGAAGATGGTGCTTTTTGAGATCTAGGAAGTCTAAGGCCTACCTCTTTATACTTGGAGCACTGTCAGTTTTAACGTGCACTATTATCAATATGCAAGAGAGATTGTTTCTCAAAGCTCTCACAATTTATCGTGTCAAAAGGCATATGTTAGTTCAGTGCCCTTGAATAATTGTGCTAAATGAAAAACTGCATCGTTAACCTGTTCAGGTACTAGAATGAATTACATGTTAATTAGTTACATGCAATTAGTTACAATATTTTGTAATGGATTACTTTGTATCACAGGAGGTGAAATGAGCTTTCAACTGAAAATGACTAATCCCATTAATGGAAACCTACAGGTAGTCAAGTCTAAGGAAAATTTACACTGTGTTACGATATTCTGCCCTTGTTTTTATCTTTATCTTGGAACACTGGTGTCTTTGGTTTCAGTGTTAGTGATGATCACATCTTGGTCTGAAGAGAAAATTTTAAAGGCTTTTAAAAGCTGGATGTTGGGGAAGGAGACACAATTTAAAGTACTTTGAAATAAATTTGGTCAAGGTGCCTGTTTGGTAAGATCTGGTAACTGAACCCTAAGTAAATGCACAATAAGGTGATAGTATGCTAGCTAAATTTAAAGAAGCTTCTTGATGTTCACAGTATGATAATACTGTCTGGGTTGTTTGTTTTTTTTTTAAGAAATTATATTTTATTACGAACTTATCTTAAGACAGACAAAATAAAGAGCTTGACTTAGTTCTCTGTAAGTGTATGTATGTATTGAGATTAAGCTTTCAATTCTTCATTTGCTGCAGAATGCAAATGATCTACAAGGTTGCATAAACAGAAGTGTCTGCAACTTGAACTCAATGCTACAAAAAGATGAAGAACCCAAAATGATGGACACAGTATAGCACTGTTAAGATTGAGTCAAAGTACTCTTTTTTTATTACAAAGAAAAGAATGTGGCTATTTTCTTGACACATTTTTATGGGTATTGCACTTTATTTTTGGTGCTTGGGGTGGGGTGGGGGGAGGATTTGGAGGGAGGGTAATTCAGAAATACTTGTAGTAATGTTTGAAAATGTGCTGCTAGGTTTTTGGTTGTCTATGAAGAACGGGGTTCTCATTGCCAAACATGAAACTGGATGTGTTTTGTGGTACTAAATTTGCCTTTTGTGATTTTGGGAATTAAAGTATGAAAAAGAAATTGCACAAATGCAATGTTTACAATAAGTGATAGATTTCTGGTGGAATCTGCTATTGTTATTAGATATGGGTATGTCTTATTCTATGAATATTGGAGATCTATGCTATATTGCTGGTATAGCTCTTAAATCTGGTTTTATCATTAATAGCAATAAATTGGTATGACATCAGTACTGCAGATTTGGATGGTGTCAATTAAAACACTGTCTCTCTGCCTCTTCTAAGAGGATTTAAATGTTACATTTTGCTTTCATAAAAAAATCTTGTGCGTTGTTCCCCTTCCCCCCCCCCATATAACTAACAATTGCTTACATATGATCTTTGGGTTGTATGGTCACTGAGAAACTTTCTTTTTCGTTTTTAAGACTTTAGTTTAAATTAACGAAATTTTTAAAACTACTTTTTTAAAGCCAGATCTGTAGTGGAGTGAAAAGTATTAGATGAAGAGAACAAAAGGGGACCTTCAGGTACAGTGGGTGGGATGAGACTCTGCTTTCAACAAAAAGCTTGATCACAGTCAAGAGCCAAGCACTTGTAAGTCAGGTTTTGGCAGGTATTTCATACACTGCTAAACTAAAGCTCTTTTTATTAAGTGAATGATTTCTGAAATAATCAAATTAAGTACTGAGAAATAGGAAGATCTTTAAAAGACTTCTGGTTTAGAATCTTCGGTCCAAACGCTATTCCCGGAACAAGGCTGGCATCAGAGCCTCTGCAATCCAAAATTTCTACCAAACTTTTCAAACTTGCTGCTTCTTTAGCAGCTCTGTCCATAAACATTGTCGTGGTTTGGGCCGAATCGGCCACTGGGGACGTGGGGGACCCCAGGTGGGACCGACAGATGCTCCCCTCTACCCCTCTTCGTAGAGAGAGGCAGAGGAGGGAAAAAGAGACTTATGAGTTTAGAAGGAACTAAACTACTTTAATGAGATATTAATAATAAAATAAAAAGGAAATAATGAAAAAGATACAAAACTGTATCAAGCTCCCAGGATGACAATCACGACACCGGCTGGCACTGGGGCAGTCCCAGGCTGGACTCAGTGACAGACGGGAACTGGATTCCGGATCTGCATGCAGGATCGGGACCAAAGGCAGACGAACAGAGTCCTCCTCAGACGTCGGTCATTGAAGAAAGAGAGAGCGAGAGCTGACCCTTTGATCCCTCAGCTTTTATACTGAGCATGAGGCAGATGGGATGGAAGACCCTGTTGGTCAATTTTGGGTCACCTGTCGTGTCTGCTTCTCCCCTCAGGTGGGACCCCACTGCGCTTTTCCGCTTCCGACCCTCCAGCGTGGCAAGTAACAAAGTTGCAATAAGGATAAGCAAGAGCCTCTCTGCATACCATGCCTGGGCATCAGCCATAAACATAGGTCTTACCACTCTGAGAGAGCGAACATTGCCTGCACAATATGCTGTTAATTTCAGCAGTTAGAAGAGGCCCAGCTAAGAAGCGAAGTTACTGAACAAAATTGGTCCTGTTTTACCTCAAACCAGGACATTCCACCCCTCATTCCATGCCATTTGCATCTTGCTCAGATTACTATTACTTTGATCTATCAAATCTATACACGCACAGGTATATATACACACATATGGATACATGCAGGTCACTCATCTACGATTTATGTTTATATACAAAAGTTTCAGTCCATTTAGTTCGTGATTGCAGGATCTCATCTCGGGGCAGGAAAGATGGTAAAAGTCTGAAAAACACTTATTGGACACTGTTAGTATTATGTAGTGATCAGCATCATAGCGTTCAGGATTGAGTATTCTCACCAAGGGTTAAATTCCCTTGAGGTACACATTGAACTTGTCCATCCTTCATCATCACCCACCAAGTACATCCAGGTCCTTGAGCAAAAACAGTCCCACGAATGGGTTTGCTTTTGCCTGAAGCAGGAAAAACCCAAACAGATTTCCCTAACATATAACATGTAAGAAGAACAGGAGCAGGTTCTTCTTACAGGAACTGTAGCCTATCGGGAACTCACGCTCGAACAGTGTTTTTTTTTTTCTTGAAGGACTGCAGCCTGTGGAGAGGACCCATGCCAGAGCAGGTTTGTCCTGAAATACTGCGGCTCATGGAGATGACCCACTCTGGAGCAGGGGAAACACGCGGGGAGGGAGGCGGGGCAGCANGACCCATGCCAGAGCAGGTTTGTCCTGAAATACTGCGGCTCATGGAGATGACCCACTCTGGAGCAGGGGAAACACGTGAGGAGGAAGGAGGAGCAGCAGAGAGGAACTGTTATGAACTGACCATTACCGCCCCCATTCCCCATCCCCCCTGTGCCGCTGAGGGGTGGGAGCCGGAAGTTTAGGGGCGGTGGGGGAGGATGAGGAAAGAGGCATAGTTGGTGTTCTGGTTTGAGTGACACAGGATTAATTTCTATTTCAGTAATTTTACTTTTTGGTAAGGTCTCTTCTAATGCTAGAATGTTCTCTTGCTGTGGAACTAGATGCATTTTTTCCTCCAGAGGGCTAGTGAAATTGAAATTGGTTGCTCCGTTGGGATAATCAACAAAACCACTAAATATAGCAGTAACTTTGTAACCTAGATATCTACTGAATAGAAACAGTATCGAAATGAGTAAAATAATGATAGGAAGCCTTCTGAAGTATCTGCAAAATGTGGCTAATTTCTACCATAATTAGTCTGACTGAATCTGGAATTTAAGATAAAGTAGAGATAATCAAAATCATGCAAAAGTCTTTTTAGTTTTGAACCAGAAAAAAAAAAATATATTCTGAATCCACTGTGCAAACTCTTACTTGTTGCTCTCCATTTTCTACTACTTGAAATTGGTCTCAATTATACAAGAACCTCATGTGTTTCAGTAGACTGGTGGCTATAGAATTTATTCTGACAACTGTTCTGTTTTGCTCAGAGATCATTTGTCACATAAATAGTATGCTGTATATTGATGAGTAAACCTACTTCGTGTTGAATGATTTATTTTAAGCTAAAGGTCACTCAGGTAATGGGGCTCAGCTGCATTTATAGAAATCTGACTTTATACTTCCTCCTTTGATCCCTAACCCCAATGTGTTCAGTGAGGTAAATACTATGCTCAATGGTTCTGTCATAGTTTAACCCCAGGCAGCAACTAAGTACCACACAGCAGCTTACTCTCTCTCCCTTCGGTGAGATGGGGAAGAGAATAGGAAGGGTAAAAGTGAGAAAACTCGTAGGTTGAGATAAAAAGAGTTTAATAACTGAAAATAAAATAAATAATTAAAAATTAAGGATCTTCCTTAATGACAGCTGAAATCTTTTCGCATATATCACAGCTCACTTGTGGATAGGGATCAGGTGATTATCTCTGGTTCTGGCTCTTCCTTCTGTTCTCGTGATGACCCTGGTTCATCGTCATCTTTTACTAAGTGAACTGATTTATTTGTGTATTTCTTCTTCTGTATAGGGGCGACTGATACCGGCACGGGTTGGTTCTCTAGTTTAACTGCAGTGCAGATTGTGGGGGTTGGAGTAACCTGTCACTGGGGTTGGAGTGGCTGCAGTGTCTGTTGCGGGAGGTGGAGTAACTGCAGTGCCTGTCACTGGGGTTGGAGTAGCTGCAGTACCTGTTGGTACATTTTCCCTCTCTTCCTGAGTGTGCTGCACAACATTGAGCAGGGTTTGCTAGATACTGGCCAGGGCTCAGCACAGTGCAGTATGTTGTGCCTCTTTGGAATAGCTGCAGTGTGGGAATGTATTTAGCAGAAAATTGAAACAGCCATGCAAGGAGGTGGACTGACTGTAAACCTCGTCCTTGAAGTAAT
>VZSZ01004132.1:3541-22095 GCA_013398815.1 Ibidorhyncha struthersii
CCGGTGTTGTGATTGTCATCTTGGGAGCTTGATACGGTTTTGTATATATTTCATTATTTCCTTGTATGTTATTATTAATACCTCATTAAAGTAGTTGAGTTCCTTCTGAACTCTTAAGTCTCCTTTTCCCTCCTCTGCCTCTCTTTTTGAAAAGGGGTAGAGGGGAGCATCTGTAGGTCCCATTTGGGGTCCCCCACGTCCCCAGTGGCCGATTTGGCCTAAACCACAACATTGACATACATCTCCAGGAAGAGGGTGCCTCCATCTTCTCTGTATCCTCTAATTAGGCAGTTGTAGACAGCAACAAAGTCTCTCCTTAGCCTTTCCTCCAGGCTGAGCAGACCCAGTTCTCTCAGTGCTCCACTCCCCTGAACATCTTGACAGCCTTGCACAGGGCTTGCTCCATTATGTTAATAACTTCCTCGTACTGAGGATCTCACAGCTGGACTCAGTACTCCAGAAGCAGTCTCATGAATACCGATCACAACTCTGAGTCCATCAGTTAAGACAGTTTTCCACCTATTTTGTCATCCACATCATAGGTCATCAGTTTGGTGATAGCAAGACTATGGGAGACTGCACCAGCAGCCTTGCTGAAGTCAGGGTGTACGACACCCAGTGTCTACAGACATCATTTTGGTAAGGAATGAATTGCTGTTAATAAGTCCATGTTGGCTGCTGCCAATCAGAGTCTTGTCCTGATGTTATGATTAGGCTTTCATTTTGGTTTAATTTTGGCTTCAGATAGACACCTTTCTGGTTTAAGTAGGTGTTCCCAATACTATATCATAGGGTCATATATTACAATTCAGGACAGACAATATGTAAGTGCTTGCTCCACATAAATGTTGTACGTGAAAAGAGATCCTCACTCAGTTTTTGTCATTTGTTTCATTTCTTTCACTCCAACAGCCCCATTTCTTGTGTGAGAGTTTAGCCTTGTTTTGGATTCAGAAATATGTACTGAATCTCCTTGGAGGCTTGATCTAGTCCACTTGTTTAGCAGGCAAGCCATGCCATCCATTTCAATAGAAGGCTCTGTGTGCAGCAGCATATTCCCATTCAACGTAATGAAAGTCTTCTGAATTGCACAAGGCCAGGGCAGGGCATGCCTTCAGGTGCCAGTGATTCACCTAACACATGAATAAGTGCGTTGTCACTGAGGTGTTGTGAAATTTGAACACTTCTTCTGCTTGTAACCATGTGCAGATCAATGCTATCAGATCACAATCTTTTACAACATTTGTTATGAATACAGTATACAGGAATTAAGTTTGAAGCTACCCTGTACTTTGAATAGGAGGTTTGACCCTATGGCCTCCAGAGGTCACTTCAAATTATTTTATGAGTCTGTGAATACTATTTTTCTAACCGGGGCTGTGAAGGAGGATACAAAAGAGGACATCACATATCCTACTCTACCCTACTCTACCCTACCCTACCCTATCATATCCTATCCATGTCATCTAAGCATGGCAGTATATGGTCAACTTTCTGCACTTTGAGGTCATGTTGGCATCATGATTCATGCAGCTCAAGCCTGTTACTTTTACTGGGTGCTGCTACCTGCTCCATGTGCTCATGTTCTGCAAAAAACACTGGAAAATTGTCAAATAAAAAGACAGTTTAAGTCCTGCAGGCAGCACTCCATCTCCCAGCCTGCATGAGCTCTCTGCTCCATTGCTCCAGGGGTAGCACGACACCATGGATCCCACTGTATTCCCAGCACTATATGGCCCAGAAGGGCAACAGGACATGGGCTGTCACTTTAGCGACAGTAACAAAAGAGTCCTGCTGCTGCAATTGTTCTGCTTTATCTACAGCTGATGGCAGAAATCCAAGAGCCTGTCTTTTCATTGTGGAACTACTTAGTATTCATTCTTTTTGGGCTTAATCCAAACTGTATTGAAGTCAATGGAAAAATCCCAAAGGCTTTGCTGATCTTGGGATTGGGCACTTTGTATATTTTATAAATAGAGTTTAGCTGCAAATGGAAATTGGGGTTAGAAGTCAGAAGGCTGTACACAGTGCTGAAGAAGATATGAAAATAGAGGGTACAAGGATGATGATTAGAGAAAAAGATCGCACTCTTCACAACCTGTTCCAGGTATATAGTTATTTATCTTCCATTGTGGATGTGCAAGTACCTTTAATACCAACAATTCAGCAATGTAACTTTTCAACACATAATTCAGAAAATGCTAACCACAAAGTAAGGGCAATGTTGTTTTTCATATTTTCTTCACTGTTATGAAGAGGAAGAAATAGTAGTTTCTAGTGTGATTGTCTGGGCTGGGTTCTAAGTAAACCTCCAGCTTTGTATCCAAATAGCATGAATATGCCTTAATAGAATTATGGAAAGAATGTAGAAACAAAATCTTTTGACGTTTGCTTTATACCCCCAACATTACCCTTTCTCCTGGCCTTCAGTTCTTGTAGCTAAACTATGGATAAATAATGGCAGCAATAGATAATTTGTTAAAAGTTTTAAATTTAAATCCAATAAAATTTCTTTATTTAAAATTATTTCTGTACTGTATCCAATTAAATTGGAGTAATAAAATTGTAGCAACAATTAGTATGGTCTATTGGTTATCATGATTCCATGCATGAAAATGCATTTATCAGAGCTTATGCTCTGAAAGAGTGAAATAGCCAATACAGGATGAGAAATATTGATTTTATTATTTTGGAATATCAAACAGCAGCAAACTAGGGGACATACTGTTTTTTTAACAGGACAGTTCAGAGCAGACATCCTGATGGACAGCAGGAGGCAACAGAGGAGGCAGAAGGACTGCAAGCCTCTGAGACCCACTGTGTTGGTAGGTACTGCAGAAGCCTGGGAATGGCTAGGTTCCACTGCAGACCTCAGTTTTATCTTACTGTGTCTTTTCACACTGTTAGAAATGGCTCCTGAAGGAATCAAATCCCCTCAGTTCACATAGGGACCAGGTCAAATGAGGAGGAAACCAAGGTTCACTTTTCAGTGCAGTTCAATCAATGTGCTATTGGCCAGATACTGGTGAGTCCTGGCCCTGACCCACAGCTGTCTGCATCAGATATTAATACTTCAACAATACTGAAACTGCACCATTTAATTTGTTTTATTTTGATCAAGCAGCATAAAATATGTTTAGCTGTAGCCACACAGCCCTTCATAAGAAAACTTCCTTCCGACTCTGACAGATCAGTCCATTGGACTCCGGTAGCCCAAGAAGTATTGTTGTCTTTGGCTACACAATGGTTAAATGAGTGAACTAATAGACTCTGACCCAGGGAGAGATCTAACTGCCCTGTGGTTCACTTAAATCACTTAATTGATCTCTGCTGTTCTACCCAGATCCAGCCAATATCCACATTACAACAGCTGGTACTGGTGTTTATTTTAGTTTTGTAATTCCAACTGCAACTGACAGGACTACTTGCAGTAGTTCTTTCCATATCTGAAGCTAACTACAGAAGATGAGAGACTGAGTCAACAAAATGTATTTGGATAACTTAATCTATCTCAACAAATGTATAGTAAGCAAAAGTCTGGTTCTTATACAAACATTTGTGAGGTAGGTAGAACTCAATGTCATACATAGCGACATATACTTACAAATATGTTTAATTAACTGTGTCAAAATCCAGCATACCAAGTCCTCAGAGAAATTATCTGATTAATAATATAGAGGACTTGAAGCATGTGAGGATACATGGCTCTTGCTGTACCCCCCCAGAATACCTGTTTGCTACAAATGTACATAAAGCCACATATATTATGCACTCTACCCTAAGTAGGGTGCATAAAAATAAGACGGAAGCTCCATCCCTGGAGGTGTTTAAGGCCAGGCTGGATGGGGCTTAGACCACCTGGTCTAGTGGGAGGTGTCCCTCCCTATGGCAGTGGGGTTGGAACTAGATGATCTTTAAGGTCACTTCCAACCTAAACCATTCTATGATTCTAAGAGAGCTTGCTTCTTAAACACCAAGGTATTTAGAGAAGGAAATGGGTTTCTGTATGGGTTTGTAATACAACTAACACAATACAGCTTCTACCAGGCTCTATACATTTCTGTAATGCTTGGTGAAGGTAGTTCATGCAGAAGTCCTGGAGAATTCAGAGGATGCATGTCAGGTTTCTTCAGACATAGCTACACATTAGACAGACGTGTGGACTGTGATTATCACAATGTGTAGGGAGCCATGCAGCCTCCAGCAAACTAGTGTCGTTAGTTTGCTATGTCAGCTTCAATAATATTTTCACGTTTCTTATACATACTGTCCTCCCTCTGAGGCTTTTGCAGTGTTTTTTTCAAGTATTAAGGAGCTAAGAAGCAACACATTCAGGTTCATTATTACTGCAGACAGACCAGTTTAGTCACTAATAAAAGTTAAAGCCCCACAGTGACACTGTGGTAGGGCTGTGAGAAAGAACATGAATTTTACATCAGCATTTCTGTCACGGTTATTGAGGAATTTCCCAGAAACTCCAACAAAAACATGATAAAAGTCTAGAGCTGGTGACAGTCCCACTTTGAGCAGGACTTTGAACTAGATGATCTTCAGACATCTTTTCCAACCAACATTTCTGCGAATCTATAATTCTGCTCATCCAAGGTCTTGGATTCTAAGATTCTGGGTGGATACCCAGTAAATTCAGTAAAACACGCCAGCAATTTTGGACCAATTTATGCCATATTGTCTATCAGTAGCAGAAGCCTAACTGAAAGCCTAATTGTTTCAGTCAACAAAAAATGTTATGTGTAGCTCAGCTTTATGGTAGTGTTGGTGCCCAGCTCCCCCTAACACAGATTTCTCATCTGGTCATTTTCCTTTCTTGCAATCAGAAATCACTTCTTACTGCCGTTATATGCATTCCTATGGATGAGTCTGGCTGTTTTAGGCACCTTCAGCTATCAGAGGTGTAGAATTTCCTGCAGCCACTCAGCTTCTCCAGTTCTTAATGTCATTATCAGGCCCACTACAAGGATTTTTGTTGTCAGCTTGAAATGGGATTCATCCTAATCTCTAGCCTTCATTGCTGCTAACTAATATTGTTTTTGCAAAGGCTGATATACATAAAACAAAACTGACTGAAAATACACATGCAGCTAAAGGATATTGGGCAGTTTTTATGAGCTTCTAGCATTTTACCCTTTGGTACTTTTGGCTGTTGCTTCCACAAGAGAGTCAGAAAACACATTGTATCTCTCTTCTACATACTGCTGTGTGTCAGGTGCCTTGTGTTGTTAAACATTCCCAGTTTTGTATTTCTCTGTTGATTTTTATTTGACCTTCACAACTCCTGCAGAATCCTGCAGAAGAGTTTGTGAGAAGCTCTCAATATGACCCTGTAATTCTTGTATGTAAGCTCTTCACCCACTTTCCTTCCTATTTCATCTTTTCAAAACAAATCCATTTGATATAGAGACATATTGAGTTTTTTATGTTTTGAGGAGTAGGCTTATTACTTGAATATCAACAGTAGAATTGCCAGTTTATTAACCAGTTGTGCCCTCTTCTCTGTTAAGATGAGTTACAGCGGCTTTAATGCCTGACAAACACCCTTACCTCAGGTATTGCTATGATTGTTCCTGGTGGTCCTGGTGGTCCAGGTGGTCCCACAATACTGTTCCCATCCTGTCCTGGTTCACCCTATTTGAAAAACATTACAGGTGGAAAACCCATTTACTAAGTACTACATTTCACACAGGTTTCTCAGAAAGAATGAAATCCACACAATCTCACCTGAGGTCCTGGGTCACCCTTCTCCCCTTTTGGACCCTGTATGTGATAAAAAAAATGACCATAAGTGATTTAAAAGGAAAAAATGTGAAAATGTGCTTTCTCTAGCTTCACAAAAGCACAACAGAAAAATGCAGGTACAGAATGATTGATCCCCAGCTCTCTCAAGCCACAGACAGGGCCAGCAGGTTTCAGCTCAGACCGTCTAAGGATTTGGTGCTTGAAAGTATTTTCCAGCACATTTGACAGAGTTCACAGATGAACAGAAGCAAACGGGCACACAACATTTTGTTAGTTGGGGATTAATTCAACAAGCCTTTCTTTCACCGCTGCTCCTTCCTTTTTCAGCATTAACCACCTCAGTTGTGTCCAGGATTGCTCAGTGGACTGGGCAGGGGAACACAGGTTAGCTAGAGAGTCATTTTTCAGGTGGATTATTTCTAAGCTCGATCAGTCCCTTGATACAACTCACTGTGCTGGGGACGCAGACGGCTTGTCTGACATGAGTGGGAGGAAGGTGGCAGGGAACGAGCTGTGGGACTTCCCAGCTAAAGAGTTCTGTAATCCTTGTGGCTCTTAAGTATGAGAAATATATTAAAATCACCTATGAGCATGTTGGCTTCCCTCTAATCAAAAGCAGAGCTGATTTCTCAATAATTAAAAGAAAAAGGAGCATTGAAGAATTGGAACTAGCCTCTGGTGATGCCTGCGTCACTTCTGACTGATGAGGGAGGCAAGGGCAAGGGCCATGCTGCTCCTGTGTTTGGTATCTGAGATAACTGCTTCAGGTTAAGTAGGACAGACCAAGGCCCAGCTCTCCACGTGCTGCTAGCAAGTACTGCTAGGGCTCCTGCTGATCCTTAAGACATAAGTTTGGGAGCCAGTGTGTGTTAGGTGATCACAAGATTATGATAGCCCTACTCACCACACCTCCAGGACGTCCAGCAATGCCAGGAAAGCCTGGTTTTCCATCTGTACCCGGCATTCCCTGCCGCAACAAACATACTGTTACTATCTCTAAATTGTATTCACTTTCATACAAGCAGTAGGCTACCACTCTTGGGAGGGCCACAGTAGGGTTCTGAATGGTCCAGGGGGCAGGTTTGTGGAGGCCTCCATGGAGTCAGCATCATCTCACTAGTTATCTGCTCTCTCCTCTCCTCCTGCTGTTTCCCCCTCTCTAGAGCAGGATTTTTTGATGCAGCTTCAATCATTCTTCTCCACTGCTTCCACCTCCACTTAAGAGACGGGTGACTTCTGTTGCTTTCCCCCAAGATACCTTTTGTGGGTTATTTCCACCCTTCAGTTAAGTGACTTTCAGGCTGGAGGAAGAGGAGGAAAATGCATTTAATGCAGATGGGAGTTGGTATGTGGGGCAAAAATTTGATAGCCCCTGCTTTAGTTTAATACAGGACTGATTATTACTGCAAAGAATCTGATCAGTTACTCTGTTCTGTGGGAAAAACAGAAGTATCGCTCAGTAATGATGATGCAGTTTGCCCAGAGAAAAACAGATAAAAGAAGACTGAATTCTTAAAGGACCAGATAAACAGTGAACTACATTTTCTGCATCTATTTTTCTCTGTGTCATATGAAAGAGCAAAGGAAATGACACAGAACAGCCTGATGATTCATCCAAGTGACAGATTAACCCTGTGTTGTTTTACTGGTGGGGCTACTCTTTTGTTTGTTTGCTTGTTTGGTTAGTGGTTTTTTTTTGTTTGTTTGTTTGTTTTTTTTTTTTTTTTTTGGGGGGGGGTTTTTTGTTTTTTTTTTTTTTTTTTTTTAGGAAAAGGCTGTTTTGGTTCTTGCATTTTGTTTTACTTCAAGAAAATATTTTTTGGCTTTTACAGTAGATAGTACCATGAAAATCTAGTAGACATAAACAATTCCATTAAAAGGTCAGCTCAGTATCTGAATACAAGAAATTATCATAAAAGGGACAGGAAAACAGGAGCACTGAACATTACTATGCCACTGTATATACTTATTTTATGCCCACAACTTGAATTCTGTGCACTGGTTTGTTCACACTTTCCATCTTGAAAAGGATCTAGTGGAACTGGAAAAACTTCAGAAAGGGTCAATGAGAATAACGAAAGGTACAGAATGGCTTCTATATGAGACACGATTGTGTAAGCTATGACTCTAGCTTGGAAAACAGACAAATGAGGAGGTGGGTGAAGAATACTGTAGAGGCTTCTAAAAGCAGAGAGTAGTTAAGAACTCACACTTCTAATAAGAGAAATAATGGGCATCAAATCAAAAATAGCTGGAAGAGGTTAATGGGCTGTGTAGTTAGGTTGGCAGGGCACCCTGTCCCAAGGTCTTATAAATTGTAGAAGTTTGCATGAGCAATTCTCCAGGGGGGACATCAAGTTCACTTGAAGAGATCTGATTGTGGTTCAGACACCATTTCTAGCCGAGAAAGTCCCTGAGTCACAAATTGTTGGAGTCTAGGAGGTCGCTTAGGGGAACTATGATGTAATACTTGCTCTTCTATAAGGTCAAATTACATCTAAGCATCTGCTCAAACTGCATATGCTTTTGACATTGTTGGAGACAGGATACTGGGATGGATGGATGTGACCCAATAAAACCACTGAGAATTATTTAATACTCTACAGGAGTGTCTTAATGAACATCAGCGTTTTAAAGCATCCAAAGTCAAATGGTCTTCTCTGCTGCATTTCTGGTGTGATAAAAGAAATTCAAATTAACCGTTCATAGGATGTAAAATCCTCTGTCTTCTCATTCCATTCTACAGAACCACCAGCACAAAAGATTTAATGTGTCCGCTTCATTAAGAAAGGATATTCTCACTGTTATTTCTATTGTTTGTCTGTGATCAGCAAAGCATGTGGCTCAGGAATAAACACTCAGTTTATTAAGATAAAATATAATTTCTAAAACACTCTAATTTTCATTTTGTAGACAAGCGGAGGATAAGAGGTGTCTCTGAATGCTAATAGGATTTAGGCACCTAAGCAACTACTGGGATTTACATAACCTACATAACTAGCAAAAATGGTAATAGAGACTGAAGTCTCTCAGTGACTGTGGAAAATTATTTGTATCTATCTGCAGCACAGGCAATAGGGCAGAGGAAATAATTTTGGACCAACAGCTTTTCTGCAACAGAATGCTGTCATTTCTGGCATGTTGGTACCTGCAGATCAGCTTCCTACTATTACAAATGCTTAATAATTTCACCAATTGATTTTCCTATTGAAATTTAATTTGGAAGAAAAGATCCAGGATAGGTAAGATGTTTTTCAGTAAATAATGTATCCGGAGACACCCTTATTTCTAACTCCCTCCATATTTTAAGAATATGGCTCATTGCTCAAATGTAAGAGGACTAAGACCTTTTTTAATCTGCGGATTGAAGAGATAGATTGACTATTTTTAAATAGCACTGTAGTTACTCTACTTACAATATATGCATGTGTTTGAAATGTGTCTATCACATCAATAATAATAATTACTAGAACAAAGCATCTGTATGTATAATAATTAAGAAAATAATATATAGTCTCAAACAGATTAAAAAGAAGAGTTAAACAACTGTCCTATACATCAATGTATCAGCTTCAATTATTGTGCTGACAAATATCTCTGTGAAATGGCAACACTCAAAATACGTACAGCAGATGAAATTTATGGCAAGCAGTGTCCTGCTACATTTTTGGGTTTTTTTTTCACTAAACAATCAGATGCTGCTAGAAGATTGTGATAATACTCTTGTAAATAGCCAGCAAGCAAAAGGGTAGATACGTAATTGCTTTTATCTTGTTTCCTAGAGCAACTCTTGATTTCAATGCTGTCCCAAATGCAAGAGAAGCTTTTGTTTTGCTTTGCTTTGCTTTATTTTATTTTATTTTATTTTATTTTATTTTATTTTATTTTATTTTATTTTATTTTATTTTATTTTATTTTATTTTATTTTAGTCCCAGCACCGCCCTCTGCTGGCTTATGCATGCAAAAGGCACGCAAGTCCGCCAGGGACTGAGAAAAAGCAGCACAAACACAAACAGAAGCTTTGGGGTGGGGTCCGAGAGGACTCCAAACCAGAACAGACAGGGATAACGATAGGGAAGATTTGAGACAAAAGAATGGACTCCAGCTCCATTCATTTCAATACTAACACCGTGTAACCAGTGTAAACTAGCAGGTTTCCCTGCCAATGGGGTCTCCTGTCTAAAAACTGCACTGATTCAGAGCTGCAGGTCTATGTTGCGCACTGGTGCATGAGGCGAGTTAGGTAGGGCAAATTACAGCTTAGGAGGTACAAGCTGAGTGTTAGGGGAACTGTCTTTCCAAAGAGGATAGTGAAACACCAGAACAAGATACAGAGTTTTTGGAACCTCCCTGCAGGTATTTGAGGCTTGGTGAGACAAATCTTTTGCTGATGTGATCTAGTGTTGATGATAACACTTTGAGTGTGATATTGGACTAGATGACCTCTGGAGGTCCTTCCAACCACCATTTCTGTAATTTTGTACCTCCTGAGCTCTAGCACAGAAATAGGCAACAACCTATTTTGTTGCCTCTGTGCTGAACACCAGATTGGGGTTGTGCATGGCTCCTGAGGCCTCTGCAAAACATGGCATGAATCTACTACTGTGCCACAGACATGAGTCATGGGAGCAGTGCTCTGGTGCGGGGTGCTAGCTACACACTGTGATATTAAGGAGTAAGGAGGCATGTGGAACCTAGTTTTTTATATAAGCTTTGCTGATTTTCAGTTTTGTTCTGGTGAAAATGTAAACAGCCTCACAAAACACTATGGCATCATGCACCTGAGGATTTTAAATGCAATTTTAACTGTATTTTAAACAGAAGTCTTAAGCAACAGGTTACACCGGCTCCTGATAGTCACAATTTAACTGAGAAAAGCTTCTGTTTTGCCAGAGAAAGCCTCCCTGGGCTTTAGTATGCTGACAGAGCAAGAAATTTTCATTATCCCCTGAGTACATTAAGTGAAGGAAGGAAACTAAGAGGAAGAAATGACTGAGGTTTTAGATCAAGTTAAATGATTTTCCACCTTTGAAACTGGTGGACCAATGTTGCCTCTTTCTCCCTGAAATGGAGACACAGTAGGGCTCAAATATCAAAGTGAACAGTAATTACAAAGATTTTAAACATGTATGTTACTTTCCTTACAAACAAAGGGACTGAATGGAGTAAGAGGATTAGCAAAAATAGGGCATATTTTTTTTTAAAGTGATGCTCATCATACATTTGTGAATTGGTTCTGGGGGTTTAACCTCACAGCTGTCACCCACATCTTAGAGTTTCTGGTCACCACACATTATTTTTGCTGAGCCACATGCCTGAACCTTCATTTTAGTGTCTGAAATCAGCACATGGTAACATTCCCCAGATCTACCAATGCCACAATGACCTTGTGCCTACACAAATGACCCACCATCTTCCTTCAACACAGTTAGCTCAGCCTCCCGCACACTCCTCCCCCATCTACCCAGCCACTGCATCATACCACAATGTGCTGCACTGTTCCAACTTCGGGACTGATTCTGCAGTACTCTGGCTCTGAGTAGACATGATTCTTTGATTTCATTACAGACACGGAACATGCAATTTAGTTTATTTCATTTGAGATAGAGAATATAAACAGGAATAAATCAGCAAGGAGCTACAGCCATTGCCTCAAATGTTACATTTATGCTTACTGTCTTTTAGGAGTGCCTATATTCATGAATTCACAAAGACTGTAGACTACTTTTCATTTTTATAAAAATGAATGCAGAATTTAGATCTATACTTTCTTGCTAGGAAAGAGAGAAAACTTTGATCACAGCAGGCCTCTGACAGCTCTACTAGTCTGGGGTATTTGAAGGATGAAGGACATATGAAACATAACTATACCTTAAACTCTTCATGATGTATTAGCTTTTGGTTTTTGGAAGTGGGTTGCTGCATTTTGCCACTGTTGCCTAGTGAAGTAATTTATAACCATGAAAAGTGGGTGTAAAATTCATCCCCATGAAAATGATAGTGCATTATAATCACTTGATATTAATTTTGCTGTAGCATACCTGATTTTGTAAGATGTCAGGCAATAGTATGTTCCTTTCTGTGTCTCCATGATCTTGGGGATGAACGACTCAAGATTAAGCAACTAAAAGCTTAGTGTAGGTGGTGGTGAAGTCTCTTGGCCAAGGTCTATCTTTTCAGTCCCAATCCACTTCCTAAATCCTACGAATCATGTTACCTCAGTTTCTGAAGTCTGAAGTGAAACAGTATTTCCACAATCTTTTAGAAACAAAATTTCTAGTTAAGGTCAGAGAATAAGTTTTTAACAAAAAATGTATTTTCAGCAGGAAACTCGGCACCTACTCCCCTCCATAGAGCAGTATCATGTGAAAGCATGTCTGTTTTAGCCAGTCCTTTGCAGTATCATTCACTAACACATACTGTGCAAATACTTGACTTTTTCACTCATAAGTAATGTTGTCCTCTGGCATTAATAGTAGTAGTACCCAATGGAGGGACTTTTTTCAGTCCTATAAGCTGAGCTCTATAGACTGTAGACATAGGTGACTGGCCAGATCTCTGATTGCTGTTGTTCTATGAAACAGATGCATGCAGTTATCGCTGGGAATGTGCTTTCTGGGTAGTCAGTGACCTATGTTGTGTGTGTTCAGGTGTAAATTTTAGGAAGACAGGGTGGGGGGCCCTGCTGATTGTTTTCCACTTCCCACTCCCTCAATGTTGCTGTAATTTTCCAGGGCAATGAAGACTTCAAATTTCTTGAACTACACATTTAAGGTGCTGAACAGATGTTGTCATGCTGTACTATTAACCTGAGTGGTACTCGAGCTTTACAGAAGGATAGAGAAAGCCTCTACCTGTCTAAGGCTTCATTCTGTGAATCTGCCTTTTTTTTCCTCTGATTTTTAATCTCTCAATTTTTTCCTCATGGGTTACTTGACCAACAGCAGCATCAAAGTGGAAAAATTCAGTCACTACTGAGCTCAAATCAAAACCAAAGCAAAGTAGTCCTGACATCTCCCTTCTTCCTCCCAGCACCTTCCAGAATGTTTTTCTATCACTTCCTGTGATTGTGCCAGAAGGTCTCTTCCTGCAGCTTTCTCTTTCAGCAGCATACATGTAACCTCTTGGAAAACAGAATGATGTATAAACGAGTGACAAAGAGAAACTGCCAAATGCCCTAAACAAAAATGCCATGATATACCAAGTGCCTTGGAATCTAACAGCCCAGCTGGTATTTATTCACTGTTCTGGTGTGGATGTGAAATAATTCTATTTACATTCTGTGTGGATACCCAGTGTAAATGGGAACAAAAGTTGTCCCATCCTTAGTCAGTATATGAATGTTAAACAAAAGCTGTTTTGTTAAGGCAAATGATGGGAATATAGAAATTAAAAATATATGCCAAAGCAAAATAGGTTAGCTTTCAAGTGTTCCTTGTTACATAGGGTACCTTTGGTCCTAAGGGCCCACACTGTCTATGTCTTCCTGCAGAAACCTTTAAAATTACACTGAATTTACTGGTAAATCCACGTAGCATTCCATAATAAATTTTCTCAGAAAAAACCCTAATTCATAACCACAACTGTTACAAAACCAATATTGGAGACCAGTAGTATCAACAGAGAGTAATAAAATGTAAGCATTATTTTAGATTTCTTGTTCTAATAAATATTGCCTTGCTCTATATTATAATGCGAAAACTGAAGATTTTTTTCTTACGAAGACAACTTCAACCTTGTCACTGCATATTACACATATTTTTAGAAAATATTAGAAATAAAGTTGTCCAAGTGCATTTATTGCAAGGCATTGCTTTCAATTCCTTATAATTTTTTGAATTTGCCTCCTTGGCTAAAATTAAGATATGTAACCAGTTCAGAGGCAACATGGCATTGTCTTGCCAGGTTTAGAAGTAGCTTGAAACAAACATTTGAGGATGCAGATTCTTCTCTCGCGTCTTTATGGTGACATCAGTTGTAATGTACAATTATGGTTCTTTGATGGTTAAATGAACAACAGTTCATTATTGATCATTTTAGAAAGTTGAATGGAAAAAAAAAGAATTCACGAAGTTATTGAGTTGTCTTCATCTGGCATATGAAGACAAGGCACCAATAAACCAAACATCAACAAAGCTTTGCACTGATCTGTGGAAGAAAGAGAACAAAAACCCTGGAAATGATAGCTGAGCTTACAAACAAAATATATTCGATACTTCTACTTCAAAACATAACCACTACTTCCTCATGAAAGATTAATAAAAAATTCAACAGATAAAAATATAGTGCAAATAAATATAACTTATTTCCTAGCAGCTGCTTTGAGTTACAGCCCTCTGAGAAGCAGATATTCTATTTTCACTCAAACATAGTTAGGAACCTCTGGAGGTGTCATACGGTGTAAGCGGCTCATAATGCTTTCATGCAATACCAGTAATTATGTATAACCATTTTCATAATTACAGTAAAGTTCTTATGTGCCTTCTTTACTGACTCAAACTTTGTGGAGTGACTAAGCAGTAACAGGAAAACAAAATTCCAGGATTTTGTTCAGCTGCAATAAGACATTTTTTCAGTATTTATAGCTGAGTGACTTGGAAACAATGCCCATTATAAAACCAAAATGGAGAGCAAGGCTGTCAGGTAGGCAGGTCAGAATGGGCAATTTTGGAACTGGTTTTGGACACCTCATGTTGGACACTAGCTTGTTTCAGCTAGGGAATTCTATTCTTATTTTTGTGACTGCATTTTTGTGCCACTTTTTTAGTACCTAGGAAAAAATATAAGAGGGGGCAAAGGTCTCTTAGATATTAAACTGAGTCAGCTATAACTTCAGTGACTCACAATTACTAGTACTTTAAATCAGCACAGTAAAAAGGTTCTCAAACTCCCTCCTGTCTCCAGTGTTCAGTTCATTTATGATGATTCATGGAATGATAGAAACAGGGCTGTA
Source organism: Ibidorhyncha struthersii (assembly GCA_013398815.1). Taxonomy (NCBI): domain Eukaryota; kingdom Metazoa; phylum Chordata; class Aves; order Charadriiformes; family Charadriidae; genus Ibidorhyncha; species Ibidorhyncha struthersii. The sequence goes on from VZSZ01004132.1 coordinate 18,250, forward strand.
CAGGACCTCTGGAAGCAATCTAATCCTGTCACCCCCCTTGAAGTAGAACCATCACCAGCTCTAGATCAGGTCAGTCATGGCTCTGTCCAGCAAAGTCTTGAAAACTTTGAAGAACAGAGCTTCCACAACCTCCCTGGGCAAATTGCCCCAGTTCTGCACCAACCTCCTACTGAACAGGTTTCTCCTAAGGTTTAGCCTGAATGTCTCTGCAAATGGTTACCACTGTCCCTTGTTGCACCATCTGGCACTACGAGGAACAGTTTGGCTTCATCATATTTGCAGTTGTCCCTCAAAGACTTGAAAGCAGCTACTAGATCATGCCTTTGTTTCCCTTTTGTCAGGCTGAACCATTTGAGCTCCTTCAGCCGCTTCTCACTGGTTGTGTACTCAAGGCCCCATGCCATCTGTACAGCTTTCTGCTGGACTGTCTCTGTCTTCTCCCCATCCTTCTTGAAGTGGTGTACAAAAAAAATGGATTCAACAAATCAGTGTAGCCCCACTAGCCTGAGTAAATCTGTTGGCAATGCTTTTTCAGATGTATTCCAGTACAGGGTTTGCCTTATTTGCAGTGATAGTGCACTGTTGCCTAGTATTCAATCTGGCATCTACCATAACCCAAGGTCAGCAGCAGCAGCACTTTCTCCAAGCTTAGGCAACAAGACTCATTCTTTCAAAGCCATGCTTTGAAAGTTTTAATGTTTTTTTTCAAGTGAGCACAGGGGTAGGATTTCTGAAGTCCAAACTAGAACAATGCAGGCAGCTCTGGGAGGAGAAATGCTGGATAATTGTCTGCTTTAGCGAAGGCATCGTAGGTTGCAGTTTTGATATTGCTAAGAATGAAGATAAACCCAAATGATCTGGTAAGTACTGATGCATTGTATTCCCATATTCCCTACTTGGTGTCTTAAAGCGGCCCACACTAGCAAAAATCTCCTGAGACATGGTGATGGAAGAAAAAAACATTCCTTCTTCTGGGACATTGCTTCCACACTACTGCGAAAACTTTTTTAGTTTAAGTGGCATTTCAGATTATGAACATTTGATTGTCAAACTATAACATTTCAGTTTCAATAGTATATGTAATCCATCTTCATATGCAAGAAGAGCATCTACTAGGGTAAAGCAAGAAATAGACAGCTAGATAATACAACCCCCCAATTTCATACTTCAATCCCTAAAAAAAAAAACAAAGCAGAATCTAAAATTTATCAGCTAATGAGATATCAGAGAAATACCATTCAGATGCTTTGGAGGACACAGTTATTGTAATGTCATTCTAGAGCAACTGAATCCAGTGCAGTTCAGTGACTCCAAATCTGTAGGTGACTAGGGCTATGTGTTTCCAAAAAGCAGAGAGGAGCACACACTTGTTTTTGAAAAAAAAAAAAAAAGGCAAACCAAACCCCAAACAACAAGAACAAACAACACTCCCCTGCCCCAAAACATCCACTTACCTTTGGCCCTCTTGATCCGGTAATTCTGGATTCACTTAACAGGCCAGTGCTACCTGATCCTTCCATGTCCTAATGGAAGAGAAAAAATGCTACAGAATTTAAGAGTTTCTATCTTTTTTCTCCTCCTCCGCNTCTGACCAATGCATGATGTTTTGGAGACAGGCTCCACTCAAATGTGATTAGGGTATGCTGACCTTCCTTACAGAAACTCTGGTCTTTACAGTCTTGCCAGTTCGACACCATTTCTCCAGCACTTCAGGCTGGACAGCATCAGCCAGAAGTGAGACAGCATCATAGTTTTAAGCATGTGCTACGTTTAAACATGTTGTAGCAGTATTTTTCTGTTTAGCATTTACCTGCCACCTGGCTACTGAAATACTGCAATGACTAGTAAGGGTTACAACTGATTTAAGGCAAGGAGAACTTGCAGTTTGTTAAGAGTAGCGATCATTCAAAAATAAAGGTCCTTCCTAATTCTCACAGTCGAATGTTGAACTCCTGCCTAAAATACAGCTCACTGAAATGAAATTGAGCAGAAAAAAATGTTCTACCACAAAACTGTAGAATTACTTATATTGGGAGGGATCTTAGAGGCTACCTAGTCCAACCTCCTGTTGAAAGCAGTGTCAACACTGAATTCAAATCAGGTTGCTCAGGGCTTTGTCCCCTCAGATCTTGGAACTCTCCGGAGATGGAGGTTCTGCAGCCTCTCCAAGCACCTGTTCCAATGCTTGGCTGTGGTCAAGGTGAAAAATATTTTAATTATATCAAGTCAGAATCTCCTCTGTTTCAATGAACCATCCCCTGTGATGAGCATTGTTGTTGCTCATCAGTCTGTGCACCACTGTAAAGATCCTGGCCATGTGTCTTCTCAATAACCTCCTTTTAGGTATCAGAAGGCTGCTAAAATGCTTAAGACCTCTCCAGACTAAACAATCTCAGTTCCCTGAGTCTTTCCTCATAGGTCATGTGCTCCATCCCACTGACAGTTGTTGTGGCCCTCTGCTCACTTCCAAAAGATCTCTGTGAAGTGGAAGACCTTGAGAGCAACATCCATATTTCCTGTGGAGATTTTCTAGGGCTTTGAAAGGAGACTACACAGAAAGCAGCAACCTCCCTCCAGCTCTAGTTGTGCTGACTGTGACATTCCAAATCCATGGCACAACCAGGAGCTGCCAGTTCCAAAGCAGCCAAAGAAATAAAATTGTAGGCTGCCATAATTATTTGTTTTATGCCCAGCACCATCCCAGCCCCATGTTCCTATCCCTTGCCTTATGCCTAATCTAGAACTTGTCAGACTGTGCTTTAAACCATTTGGATGAACAATGCCAGCAGGAAACTGTTTGCTTGCTTTTAGCTGCAGTTTTAAATGCAGATATGATGGCTTAATTGTTTCCTTTTTCTGAAAAGGGAAAATCTTTCTTTGCTCCACTTTCCTGCTCACAGCCATACAGCCTTCATTTTCAAAATCAGTGCCATGTGTTGAATCCTCTCACTTTCAAGTGAGCCACTTTAAATAACTGAAATGGCAGAAAATATGTTACTTTTTGGGAGTGGGATGGTTCGCTAAAATTTTAGTAAATTAAATTGGCTTGTGGAAGGATTAATGGACCACTGGGATGTTAATGCATGTGAAAGGCAGGCATGTACCAGGAATGGCTGCAGATGGGAGGAGCAGCAGGAGCAAAGCAGAATCTCCACCTCTCAGTGACAACAAGACCTTGTATCAGCTTATCATGTTTAGATGACCCATACTTCTTGCCTACTTAGCTTTCTGCTAGTTAGTGACTTGAAATGGCTCAGATTACCATAGGTCTGACGCACTCTGGAGGTGGTGTAAGGGAAAGGGTGGAAGACCAATTAGATCAGCTTAAGTTGCTATGGAATGACAGCCTAATGCTGTAGTTAGGGAAAACATCAACTGCTCTGACTCTAGTGAAAAAGAGAGATCTTGTTCTTTTGTCCTTTTCCAGCAACTCCATGAAAGCCAAGAACAAGAGAATCAGAAGGAATGCGCAGCTGGAATCATATCATTCCTTTCAGGGACCAAGGTGGGACACACTGAATCATCAGGTTGGCTCAAGTCCTTTCATGCAACTTCACTTGAATGTTATTTAGACTTTCATTTTTCTCTTCCATCAGCTATCAGTGTATCAAATGTCAACAGGAAATCTGCTGATATTCTGTTTGGACTGTTTCACAGAATCACAGAATCACAGAACCACAGAATGACACGGGTTGGAAGGGACCTCTGGAGATCATCTAGTCCAACCCCCCTGCCACAGCACGGTCACCTACAACAGGTTGTACAGGACAGCGTCCAGGCGGGTTTTGAATGTCTCCAGAGTGGGAGACTCCACAACCTCTCTGGGCAGCCTGTTCCAGTGCTCCA
>VZSZ01004144.1:336-73028 GCA_013398815.1 Ibidorhyncha struthersii
AAAGGAAACGATCGCTAAATTATGTTAATCTGTGAACATTGGGGACGCTTTGGATTTTTGACCCTGGCAAAAGTGATCGCTCCAGCATAACGTCATCTGCTGCTGTCAGTTTTGCTACCTTGTGCATGTGTCTAACTAAACACGTTTTGAAGATCAGAAATATATTAGAACGAAACTAAACAAAACAAATAGTAATAATAATAAATAATAAATCCTTGGGGCTGGTCTCCATTAAAGATGACATTTCTTTGTTGCCAACAGTATTATTTCACTGCCATGAATCTCTTCCATCACTGAGGAGCTGCTGCTGCAGAACTGGTTTGAATTTAAATGTGGAATTTCAGATCTGAGGCAAGGCAGTTTTTGTTTTTTTTTTTTTCCTTTTTTTTCCTAAAAAAAAAAAAAAAAAAAANAAAAAAAAGAAAAAGCAGCAATAACAAAAAATGTGTGTCTCAAATGGCTATGTCCTGTGAAAGGAGAAAAAGAGAGAGACTAGAATTTACTAATCATTAACGATAACTTGAAAGATGGGAACAATAAGAAATGCACCTGTTTTGCCAGAATCACCTGAACTCATTGAGATGCATTGTGCCATAGAAACAGGTCAATTTTTCTATTTTTTTTTTTTCCAAATGTCTGGATCTTTGAATCAAAATCTCGCTGTTTTACAGGATGTAGAAAGAATGACTTGTACAACAAAGATGGACATATGGTTTTAAGGCATAATACTGATGCAGCATTAATTTTAGTGAAATGCAATTAAGTGCAGTAAAGTGCAATACTGTAAATATTATAGATTAAAAAGAAATAGCCGTACTTATTCTGTTAATAACCGATTCTGCAAGAACCATAACTTAAGTCCTTTATGCTCAGACTGGTGCATTGCAGCTTCTTGCCAAAATGACAGTCCGAGTCTTCTATGAATGGATAAAGTTATATGTATCACATATGGGAAAAGGTAGATGCCACGATTTCTAGTCGAGTTAATGATGTGCCATATTTCTGGGAACTAAGCTGAAAAGTCTGTATGACACTTTCACAATCATTTTCAGTAAAGAAAAAACCAAAAGCAACCGACAGAAGTGTTTTGTAGAGGTGGACAAGTTCAATATTTGGCTGTTTGAGTTTTTGCCTGTAATTTAAAACCAAGTCTTAAGTTAATTCTTAAGCAAAATAACTAGTATAAATCTGGAAAGGATGTGGAGTAGGGTAATCCTTTAAATTATATTACCGAAGTGTCTGGGTNTTATGCTATTCACTTCTAATTAGTTTATTATACCTTTTTTTTCCTTGTATTTTATTTTTTTTGGTGGGGAGGAGAGAGGAAAATACAAATACTGGTCTTGTCTACGTCTAACAAGATAGCTATTTGTTGCCTTTGTTACCAAGGCCTGTGTTGATGGAAGGTTATCCTCTCAATAGTACCGTTAAGTCTGCTTTTTATGTCTCATTTAGCAATCCATTACTAGTTTTGGCTTTTGCTGATATTTATCAAATCCAAATATTACTGTAGGACAAAAATTCATGCTGTAGATAATTTTAGACACTTGTCTTCTTTTCTGTTTCTCCTTCAAGTCTTGATATTTTCTAGCAAGCAAAATTTCTGGAAAGTCAAAGTTGTGCCATTTCCCTTCTATTTATTACCTGAGAAGTAGTTATATTTTGGATTTGCTAGAGCTGATAAATGTTACCTGCCTTTTCTACCTCTCTATGAAAGCCCAGTACCTTTTTAAAGCAAGGCCAAAATATCAAGGTAGTGTTACTTGTTGCTGAGAAATACAGACAAAAATCTCAGGCAATGAACAATTTCTTATTAAAACAAAACATTACCTAGAAAGTAAAATGTTATCCATGATGATGTATGAATTTCTGGCTAAAATAAGAAATCTTTGGAGTGGTTCCAGCACTTCTAACATGCAGATCCGAAAAATAATAAACATTACTACAGAGATGCTTTAGGCTGTAACAAATAACCTGTTGTACTGGGTACCCACAGCCGTCGAAGGAGAATTTAATACACAGTGTTGAAGACTGAAGGCACAGAGCTTTCAGTTCAGTGGGGACTGCTTTTTATCTGTACCTGTGATCTAATTATTACCCTTTCAAGTCCTCTTTTGAGACTATAAGAGAAGCTCATGTGATTTTTTCAATCCTGGGCTGGACTTTCGCACAGGAGTGATTTTCACCCTCAAACAATTCCATAGAATGAGCTTGGTTGAAGCTGGTGGTTTGGGATCTGAATTTTCTCAGACATCTAGGTGAGGCTGTGAAGTGCTACCGAACTTATAGTGTTACGGGGTGCACAGTATGCATACACCTCATATTGGAAGGAATAACCTTTGCCGTTTTACTAGGTACCAACACAGCAAAAATGCTTGTAGCTTTCTCTCAGAAATTTTGCTACACGTAGCTTCTGTATTGTATTCAAAAAATAGCGGTAACAGGAATGCAGTTCCCTGCTAACATGCAACAAGGTTGGTAGCGTAGAATACGTTTTTCCAGAATGAAAAATTATTACAGTTTCTTGTGATTGCTTTCAACGGATGTCTCAAGGACAGTCTTGCCCTCTACCACAGAAGGGAAGAAGGTGGCAGGATTTATCAGCTTAGCCTGTTTTGAAGCAGGTACCGTAGATCAGCCCGGGGAAAGGGGAAGGGTGTTGCTGTGAATCTGAGGTGCTTCATGCTGCTCTTGCACTTCATTTAGCATGAAAGGAAATGAAAAGGTGCACTGCTCAAAGGCTGTAGCCAAAACTGGTTCTGCTTTGTGTATTTCTCAAATGGGCCAATTGCATCAGTAGTGGTATCAAAGCTTTGCCTTGCTTTGGATGATGCATGCAGGTGGCCTCCTCTTCTTGTCATCCTTACGTCGTTGGGAAGATGTGAGGAGTCCGGCCTGGGCTACCATATACTGGACTGTACTTTTCACTAAGTGTGAGTCACTGTGTCTCCATTCACCATGTGGAGCTCCGGTGATCCATACAAGTTGAGAATCTGGACCAAAGTGTCTACTCCATCTCTGTTAATGTGTAGTCTTTTTTTTTTTTCCTTTTTTGTTTCTTTAATTATTTTTCTGGAGGAAGTTGACAATAAGATAGTCAAAGTCCTGAGGTGCTTATTAAAGTTTGAAAGTATTGTAATTGTTTTAGATTCTCAGGCATGCCAAGACTCATTTGTTGTCCACCTTCGTTCAGCCTGATCTTTGTGTAATCTTTCATTTGAGAAGTGTGAGATTTGCAAGATCATCAGAAGAGCGGCTGCTGGGCAGAATTCCCTTGGAGGAGGCCTTCATTCAGTGGGTGTGGATTGCTAAAGAATCTTCCTCAAGAGTTTGGTCTGGTATTTGAAAAATAACTTGAATGAATGCCGAATGAATGCCAAAATAATAATGCTGTTTATAAACAATTCTATAAAAAAAGGCTTTATGCATTACATGGGCCCCTTTATAATGGAAAAAATAGTTTCTGTTTTTTTTGGAACTGTCAAATAAGCTTAAGTACTTCATCCGTTTGTATCAAAATAGCAAACTGACTCCATGGTTCATTTTTATTGACTTGGAAATGTGTGGAAAAAAATTATACTGGAACTTTTTTTGCTTAGTAGGGTCATATAGATGTAGTGACATTTTGGTTAATATCATAATACTTAGCACTTATATAATGTTTATTTGCAAAGCACTGTATAAATGTTTATTATTTAATCCTCACCCATTATGAAGTAGGAAAGAATTATTATCCCCCTTTTTGTAGAAATTAAGGCGTATAAATCAGAGGCCGGGTTCCATCACTCATTGTCAGCGCTGACTATTATTACTTCCGTTTTTGTAATGTAGCAGCACCCCCCAGATCATAATCTGACATGAACCTTGTGGTGCTAAGACACCTTTCAAAACTGTAAGTAGCAGAGGCCCTGCTCCAAGAAATTTAAACTCCGTACCTGACCTCAGCAAAAGTCTTAAAGGGAACATTGAACGTGATTCAGAGTGGCGGAATGTGTCTGTGAGATACTTCCACAGAACACAAAGTTACTGCCCATTCTTCTGACCCCGTACGTCAGTGGGATTTTGGTGTATGACTCAGTGGGGCCGAGTTGTGGCAGTGCTAAGGCGAGAACCAAAAATCTGAGTTCCCAGCAGCGTGCACAAATTGCTAGAAAACCTTGATTTCCAACTTCCCCTACTATAAATTTTTCACACAAACCAAGTGTGCTAATGTCAATTCTTTGCATGCTTTATCTGCTATATCTTTTAGTCCTATGTTTGCCTATAAAATAATAATAAGACATGATTTTGAATTGACATAACATTGACACATTGGGACTGTTGACTCAAAGACAATAGACATGTAGTCCTGAGGAAATCCAGACCCTTAAGGCAAACCCAGGTTATGAATTTTTTTTTTTTTTGGATGACAAAAAATACGCATGTTTTCTGCTTTTTAAAATGTGCTAGGGAAAATAAATTCTTTCTTTTTTTAAACGGATAATTTTAGTTTTGGGAGACGTTATTTACTTTGGAGGTGGCAGGCTTTCCCCCCCTTCAGTTTGAGGAAAAATTTCAAAGTATAGCAAAAATAGATTACACATCTTTCTTAGAAACGTGTTTATTTTTATAATATCAAATATCTAATGATCCAGGCGGTGTCCTTGTAATTGTTACTTGTACTCTATAAAGCGTGTGCAACCAATATGGTTGGAAATTTGTTGCGTTCCTGGTTGAAAAGGATGGTCGAAGCTCCCCACTCCTCATCTGGAAGCAGCCTACTGACCCCATTATGTCGTTTTCTTTCCCTGATGTGACAGAATTCCCATGGCTAACAAGTTTCCAAACAGCTGTGGCTAACATGGCAGGAGCTTGTCATTTGGCCACTTGAAAATCTCTGCTGGTAGCAGTAAGACGTGGTAGGGCTGGAGAAGGCCTGATATTGCTTGGAAACAAACAAAAAAAGAAATGCTGTGTGCTACAGAGTGTGATCTCCTCTCCCTAAGAGAAGAATAGAGCCTTCTGGTTTTTGTAAAATTGCATCTCTAAGTCACGTCTTTAAAAGGTGCAACATAGGTCACATCAGTGTAACCCAATGGCTAATATTATATTGGTTATTTTTGTTAGTTGGCCTTTCTAGCCAGGTCAGTGGAAGGCCATGGGCTTCGGTGTTTGAGGCATTCTTCAAAAGGGGTGTGATACCACATATCCCTCAAATTTTGTTTGTCTGCTAGACAGATTTGATGCTCAAAGTTGGTGCCTAATTTTAGTAAATCAGCCTAGAAAATTGCTGATTTCCTAGAAATAATTGAAACTTGATGCAGTTCATACACCTTATATCGAAAATTGATATTTAACTCAAATCAGTTGAAGAATGTAGAAAATAACAGATTTTGAAGCTGAAGATATTTATTGAAAGGCAATACTTTCATGAATCTAGGCTTATGGTATGTATTAATTACATCAGACAGGCAAAATATCTCTGTTTCTTTGTATTAATGTATGTGGATGTTTTATTTATTTTTTTGTTTGAAAATTTCTAAATGTGTATTATTTTAATTATGTTGAGTGTAAATTTGACAATGCTTTGCATTTATTTTTATATTTTTTAAACCTGTTGCTTTTGCAAAACTATGAGCAGCCAGTATGATTTGCAATACCATTGCATTGTTTTGGTTATGTACACATAGTGTGTCTGAGTTTACAGACATTTCAGGGATTGCTAACATGAAAAAAAAATCTCCAAAACCAACTCGTCTTAAAAGTTTGTATCCCTTTGTTATTGTGGAAGAGAAAAACAAACAAGCAAACAATTTTTTTTTAAGGTTTCGGTTATGCCAGCATGCTCCTACATGAATTCACCAGACATGTTGAGTTCCAGTTTCAGAGTGTATTATGTTGAATCACATGATATGAATGTACATCTTGTAAAAGTGAGATATGAATAAACTTATAAATATTTGTAATCATGTGTTAACGGATACCCAAAATAACTACTACCAAAGGGACTATTAATAGTAAGGCATTTCCCCCTGTTAAAACAGAGCCTTTTCTTCTGTATTTAATGCTTTCTTTTTTAAGCACCTTACTCGCTTTCTTCTTGCAAGGAATGAGCGCGATATATCTTGCTCTGTAGTCATTCTACTTAACAGATCTCTCACTGGCTTCTTTGTAAGTTTTACAAAGCAAGTTATAGCTTAGTGATGACTAATCAGAAACTATTTTTGCATCCCATCTACCAGTTTGATTTTTTTCTTTGATATCCTGTTTTGTCTTTAAAGGTTTGATATTTTTGCCTTAGTGTCAGGAGGAATAAAGGAGTCTTCATAGTGGAGCCTTCTAGGGATTGTATTTGATGGCTCCAATCTGTTGTCTGTTCAAATCAATAGGAGAGGCATTAGATCAGGCTTATTTTTCAGGCGATTAAGGAGTTTTTTCTATGTCCCTGCTTGATGTAATTTTCTTCTATAGTTTTATTCTTTCTGGTTGTAATCTGGCATTCTGATGTTGAAAAGGATACCCTAGGAATCCTCTTGTTCCTGTGTACCGTGTTGTTTCATCAACAGCACCAAAGCAAACTGGGTTAGTGGAAATCTTTCTGTAGATTACAGTCTGTTGGTCAGATTCTAAACTTCTGAACGAGTCACAAGAGTTGGGTTAGACTTGTCTTGTTTGAAAGGTGGTTTGTCTGACACATACATTGCATTTCAGCTTAATCAGGAGGGGTAGTTCCTTATCCCAGCCCTTCCCCAAATCCTCCCGGCATGTGTTTATTCTTTCTTGTCTGCAGCTGTCAGAGTTGAAGTCAGAGCCTGTACGTAGCTTTTCTAACCTTGCATTTTCTGCAAGTATTTGCGTCTATTGGAGCTCTGACCTGCCAACATAGCTGGAAAGCGGTTGGCACAATATTCCCACATCACGATTACTGTTTCTCTCTAAGCCAACACCACAAACTGACATCCTGTTTTTCCTGTCATTAACTATGTAAGAGACAGGCTATTATAAGAAAATTAATCCTTCCTTTCTGTCTCTTAAAGATACGTGGGCAGTGAATGGTTGTCAGTAGCATGTACTGTAAGAGCAATCAGAAAAATATAAAGTGATAACAGCGTGTGCTGAAAGATTAGGTTCACCAGAAGACTGTCTAACAGCAATCTATGTATAAATATATTTTAACACTCTTACTTTTTGTCTATTCATATTCAGTTCAGATGTTGAAAAGAGAAGTTCTTTTGGTAATTTGGCTGTTAGGAAGAGATTTTTTTCCCTCTTCATTTTTGTTAATTAGCATGTTTTTCCAATGGCTACTTGTTCTATTGCTCTCTGAACTGATTGAGAATTCTGAGGAAGGTTTCCTCTCTCCTGTCTGTGGGTATATTTTCTTCTTCTTTGCATGAAAATTTATTTTTAATTCAAAAAATTATACTTTGACCCTATTGCCATGAGCATTTTTGTCTACTGTCTCTCGTTCTCTCTGTAGGGTCTGAATTGAGTTGGATAAGAATAAACACAGTAACAAAATAAATTCCTTATGAGTTGTCAGTAAAATTTTCCTTTCTTTCTTGAGTAGCTTCTCTCTTAGACTATTATTTTTTGAGCTGCAAACATCTGAAAAGAAAATTATGAGGAGCTACGCAGGAAACAGGACTGAGTATCTGCTGGCACGAATACCCACGAGCTGTGGAAATTTTACCAATATGTGTGGTTCAGTCCTATATTGCTTGCATACCCAAACCTCCAGTTAAATTTAGAGAGAAATCTGTATACTCAGGTCTGCAGGAGCAACCAGAGAAAGACAGATCTACATTCAAGGACCACATGTAAATGACTGGAGATTGGACAACAGAACAAAAGGAAATGTATGTAATTTCATTTCCCCGAATCCAATACTCAGACTTCATTACCAATATGATTAAGGGTAATGATTCTACTCTTACATTTAATTGCTGGTTTATAATTGCTACCAAGAGGCTATAAAAATACGGGGTCAGAAAGCTGGATCCAAAAAACTGTCTTAATGCCTCACTCTGAAGTTAGACTTCAGAGGAATTTAAGCACTTAGTTCCAAAACCTTAACACAGGACTCTTGGCTGCTTCTCAAACTCCACTGGAGCCCGAGGGCTGCAGATCCTCTAGTTCTACACGCTGAATTTCTCCATGAGCCTCATGTTCTACTTTTGTATGTGCCTGGCACCTGATACATCTCTGTGGCTGTGAGGCTCGCTCCCTATTTAGCCTGATTGAGTTACAGAAACTGGGCGTCTGTTTCATCTTGCTTAACTTCAGATGTTTACATGTCAGACATCTACATCAGAACTTGTCAGTGGAAGCAAGCAGACGATTTTAGTAAATAGACTTTCAGTGAGTATATTAAGGGAGCGCCTTAGATGCAGACTAGCTCAGATGTACCCACTTTCTCCACAGAGATCCCTCTTTGGGCAGACAGGTCCAATTCCATGGCAGGTATCTTCCACATACTTCCTTTGTGTCCTCCACTGCACAAATGACAGAGGTTCCACCACTTTGAAAGACTCAGTGGCTAGTAGATTTACGCAGGACTCTACAATCTGGGTTTTCCTGGTTTCCTTTGTCTGAATAGGTGGGGTAGCTGAAAAGTTAGAGACCTTGGTCCTGGAGAAACACTTTACAGAACATGCTAGACATGGATCTCTTGGGAATGAGTTGACCGTAGCTGATGTCACTCTGATGGCATAGCAGGCAAATGACCTTTCTGCTATGATTTCTGTTCTAACTGGTTTCCCTACTGTGCTTTGTGATATTATAGTCAACTGAAGTGCAAATTGTTTTTCTACAGATTCTTGGGAAAAAGAATCATTTTATCATTTTCCCTAGGTGAGGCTCAATAATATTTGACTATTTTCTAAATATATCAGCTTTTCACAGCAAAGTTTCTAGATTTCGTCAATTTTCTTCTCTTCCTGGTTGCAAAAAAAACCTCTTGAGAGGAAGATGTACATATACACATAAACATTAATAAACAAATCCCTCAAAACTTGACACATTGCCACATACATAGCCTTAGGGTCTTTAATAAAGCAATCTCATATGGTTCCATCTTATGTTACCATGTACATTCTTACCGCAGGACCTCTGTCTCAGTTGCTGTATGAGGTAAATTCTGCTCAAGGAATGAATCGGGACTGTGAAGAGAATGAAGCTGATTTCTGGGAGTATTCCTTGCTTGCATGAGATACTGGTAGGTGTCTGTACGTAGGCAATGAGGGAAAACACTGTAAAAAGTGTGAGTTTGGCTTTGCCATTAGCACAGTGAATGATCATGTAGGAAAAGCAGAACTAGCCTGCTACAGACTTTCAAGCTGATACGTTGAAGGTAGTAAGACGTTTGCAGGGTATCATTGAGTGTGTGCTTTCTGTTTTCTGGGGGTTAAAGGCACAAGACTGGGAGTCTGATGTACAGAAATGCTCAGTGTTGACTGTCACAACTTGAATTAACACAAGCTATGTAGGTCTGGGACTTTGAGGAAGCGGGCAACATTACATAGCGGTGTAGATTCATGCAATATACCATTGACTTGTTGTCTTACATTAAGCAGGTCATGGTGTCTTTCTGCTTCAGTCTATAAAATGGGTTTAATGACGCTTTCCTAATGTGTGCATAGAAATGACACTCTTCTAGGTGTACATAGGGGGATTGTGACCATAAATTCATTAATCTTTATAGTACACTGATGTACTAGATTTGCGAGCATCAGCACAAAACCCATGAGGCAACAAGTAACTCTGTATTCAATGCAATGTTCAGAGGATGTGCAGTAAATAAAGCATGAAGATAAAGAGAAATATTGAGCAGCTGCTGTATTCACTGAACACTGTGCACTGAATAAAACTGGGATCCTGTGGAAAAAAAAAAGACTTATTGTATAATTAAAGATTGTATCATAATGTGTGTACACATGGGAGTAGAATTCGATTGCACAGTAAATGCCATTAATGGCACTTCCTGACTTTTGGATGTTTAATGAATTAATGAACGCTTATTTTTTTTCAGCTTTAAGAATCTGTTCCTTCAACTTTTACATATGCAATTATCTAGAGTTACCATTTTTTGAATTAAAAATAAAAAGCCAGATTACATGCACTGTAGAACCATTAGGACTGGGACACTGGACTCTGCTGAAGTCTAGAGATCACTTGATCCACAAAAAAGCCCAAGCTAATAAGAAGAGAATGATGATTATGGTGTCTTAAGCTTATGTAAGACTCGAGCAAATGAGCCATCTGAAGGGGCATGGAATTTACTGACACAAAACATACAGAAGACTCATTTTTTTGGGCATTGGAGCCCTCTGATATGAGGGATGGTTGAGGGAAAAGGGTTTAAGGCCTCTTCTGATATGAGATCAATAAGACGTAGGTTCTCAGCTCACATATGTTTTCAGCGCAACGTGAGTCTTTGCTTAATAGTAAAGGATATGAAAGGCCCACAGATATTAACTGTGGCCAACAGACTGTGCGTTCACCTTAAGCAAAGTGATATTTTGACTTGGGAAGAACAGTGACAGTCCTCTTTTGTTTTCATCCCATCCAGATGCATCCCAGTGCTCCCCGTACATTGTGAAGTGTGCTCCATCATCACTTTTGATCTGGTGCTAGTGCTGCTGGATGTGTAATTGTTCAGAACATAGAAAGCTCTAGGCTGCAAGCAGGAGCTAAGCTAGCTCAAAGCAAGAGGAACAGCTGGGAAATACAGAAGCTGGTCAAATGAAGTGATTTCATTAGGAGATGCACAAGCTCTAACCTGGCATTAGGGGTGAGATGAATTAATGTTTTATCACTGGTTGACAAATAAAGACTTTCTTCAAGGGCTAATCTGATTTAGTTTGTATCATGTTTGCCAAGGACTATGAACATGTATATGGATATTTGTGGATGAACTAACTTTTCTGTGTATCTGAGCCCTAGGACTATTGATCACGACAAAAAGTTTGCAGGAGGTGCCAGCCATTATTAATATAGAGGGACTGCTACTGCTCCTCCTGTAGTTACTAACTTTGCTACAAAGGGAAAGCTGTTGATAAAATACTGTGCCACTTCTCAGCGTGGTAGAATTAGAATAGAGTCTGGTTTTCTGGGAATATTTGTTTCTGGGCCTCGTGTACTTTTTTTTGAGACTTGCACTGTTACAGGGGCACATACCTTTTATTGGCCAGTGATTGGCAGAGATAGGTTTGCTGGTATAAATAGATTCCTGTGGCTTTGGAAAGTCCAGGCTGGGGTTGCCATGGTCTGGGAGCCAGGACTTGAGGTAGGGTGTTGTGTTCATGGGAATCCTTGTGTTTATCACAGAGGTACATGATTCATTTATCAGGGCCTTGAAATTGTTTGTCCCTTTATCCTTGTTGCTAAAGAATAGGGTATGGAATGTTTGGAAATGCTCCATTTGGAAATGTAGCATGTCTAGGCCTTGAATAGTGTCTAATACCTTTTCTTTGAGGATGTTTTGGCATTTTATTTATGGAGAAGCAGAAGAAAGAGATTATTTTTTTTACCATGAATTCTCTTCCTGAGTAAATGATACACCAGAGGATACTGTGAGGTCTGGAGTCATTTTGATGAGCAACGATAGGGGAGAATAAGGGAGAAGAGGGAGCTGGTGAGTTTAAATCACTTGTGTCCTTTAAATGTTCAAATTCTTGTTCTTTATGAAAACTATATGCATCTCAAGAACTGAGAAAATCAGGTTCTCAGACCCATTATTGTAAATGTCTCTGCCTGGGTCTCATCCACTTTACCTTGGACCCTGTAACTTTTGCTGTTGCAGAAAGGCATAGCTTTTCTCAGTGTGTGACAGTTTCTCTCAGATTGTTTTAATTGCTTTAATTTATCTGCTTTCTTAGTTACTTGGTGTTCCTTTATTCCTTTTACCTGGACACTTGCTCTATTGAGTCTTGCTTGGTAGCTGTAATCTATATAGTGATCTTTCTATAAATAGGCTAAAACGAGATTGCATAAGTTTTCACTGGTGACAGAGGTCCCTTGCTGCCTGCTGATGCCGAATTTTGAAAGAATAACAGCCATAGTGTTATCATGCACCATGGCACAGCCAGGTCACAAGCTAACAGCTAGTCTTGTCTCAGCCTTTCACTTGCATTGTAATCTGTATAGTTTATGGTGCCTAGCAAGTTATATCTTCTTGATCTGACTGTCTTTATGCTTACATGAAGGAAGAGTAATGCTGGCTAGGATCTGTAAACTGTCATAGAATATCATAATATATTGCAAATAGAGCTACATCTTATGTTCACTCAGATGTTGGAGTATCTTGCTGGTAGCCACCATTCTGTGCTAAACAGTGACGGCTTGTTTGTTTTCTGGTGATATTGAATGGCCTTGTTTCCATATTTAAAGCCTTGAGTGGCTCAGAACTGATCTACATAAAAGATCATGTCTCTCTTGTTGTTCCTATTGGTCAGCAAAGAACGATTACTCTAAAGACCTTTCAGTATATAAAGGAGGCTTCTGTCAAGGTATTCCCTTTGGGATCTACTTTCTGAAGTGGTTCAAAATAGTTCCAGTCGTTTGACCCTTAGGATACACTGCAAGGCACATCCGTTTACTTAGGCTTCTGGGGACTGATATGGCCTACATTTGCTCTGTGTTGATTATGCTTTGAGGAAGGGTTCTTTAAAAAAAAAAAGCAGCAAACATTTAGAATAACCACACATCTTTTATAAAACCATGAGGGCTAAGTGCTGCTTGCATACTTCACTGTGGTTCTGCTGAAGGTGCAGGACAACTGCTGATTTATATCCTCTAAGCTCCTGGCCCTTGTTTTGGGTCTGAGTAACAAGCACCTGTTGGTATCTTTGTCTGTCTCCATGACCTTAGCTGGAAGTGGACCTGGCTGCTCACTTGTATGTGCGTTTGTCGTTTCTTTTCTGGAGTGTCGTTTTATTTTGGCCTTTACTCACCTGCTTTGCATGCGTAATAGTTGACAGAGAAGCAACCTCTGGAACTGTAGTTTCCTCCCTACTGCCAGAAGTATGATATCTTTTCTTTGCAATAGTGTGTTTTCTTCAGGACTGTTGCATGAGGCTACCTTAGCACGGACATGACAAGATTGACCGCCATGGACAGTCTCCTAAGTTCCTTGAACTGAGTGTTGTTTTTGGAAATTATATATGAGACTTCTGAAAATTACACAAACTCTCCATGCAGCAGGAGGTCAAGGCTAAAAAGGACTGCCCAGTTCATCAAATAATATTATCCCAAATTCTACCCAGCCATGGAAGAGATGATTCTTTTCCAAGGCTCCAGAGATCACAGGGCTAGAACCCAAGAGGTATGGCAAGCACACTGTAGAGAACTTGGGTTTTTTTAAACCTTTCTACATCTCCCACATCTAATTATCTATAAACTCTTTCTCCTTGTGTTTTATACACTGTCAGGAGTCCCAGAAAGGTCGCTCCTTTATAGGCTGTATATATGCACATCATGTTGTGTTTATAAACTTTGAGAGCTACAGTCTTTCATGTCACTTAAATATCTGCTTTTTGAGGTAAGATAGGTTTTTCTCTTTAATAAGATTATTATTTAAATGGACTGTTGTACCTACAATACATACGATTGGAAAAGATGGCATAATTTAGCTTTTTGTATGTGGACATAGGAATGAGAAAGAAGTAATGTTTATTTCAGAAACTAACTGTAGCTATGGCAACAGATGCATGCTGTATTTCATCTGGGAAACATAAGCAGCCATGTTAGAAAACAAGAGGTTATTTCAATAATGGCTTTTCAATAATTCATTGCACAAATTTTACAAGTCAAGTTAAGAAGTACTGCCATAGTCGAACTAACGAGCATTAAGTTAATTTTGATACTCAACAGTTATTATTCCTGCAATTAAATACTCTTCTCAGGTTATGGTTAAAAAACTGCCTAAGAAATGTCACAGAGGGCCACTAACAAAAACAAAGTTTGAAATTTCTCAAGTGGAAATAGCATGCAAACTTTTTATCACTGTCCTTGTTACCGTTTTATATCCATGGTGTCTCTAGCAGGATAATGAAGATTTCTAAGTACGTGTCCACAGGCAGAACGGGTTATAGCTGAATATTTATTTAACTAGTACTTAAATGCTTACCTAATTCATAAACATTTGTGTTAGGGCTATGTGGTTCCTACAGGCACATTAGTGGAGTTTCTAATTTAGATTGTTTCTTGTTAATAATTCAAAATAGTGCCATCTTTCAAAAGCCTTAGGTGTTGTCCCTGGCTGCTGCTTTACTTGTACCATATTTATCTGAAGCTGCAAGTCTCTTTACCCTCTTGCAATATCAACTGCTTCCGAAACTGCAGCAAGAAACATGAGAAAGCACTTTATGTCTTTGTTTGTAATAGTTATAGAGAGCCCGGGTTGCATGCTAATGAGCTGAATAGTGACTAATGAGTATATAAGTTTTCAAGCAAGAAGATGTTGAAAGAGACTAAATAGCAGAAGCAAGAGAGAAAGAAGGTCTTTGAACACTAAATCAGACCACCGGCATTAAAACCTGACAGCAGCAGCCTGGAATTTTCAGGTGAAATTCACACCCATCCAGAGCATCAGTACAGGATATAGGCACCAATTTACTCTTTTAAACATTATTTTAATAGCTGCTAATTTCCAAATCAACAATTAGAGAGAATTAGGAATTAAAAGGAGGTATAAGTTCCGTACCATTTCACTGTGAGGGGGTTAATTTTATCATTAAAGAAGCATACAAAGAAAAGCATATGTAAAGTGAGCACAGATTTGGCTCAGATACACACTTTGGCAGCGATTCCAAAGCTAAATCCTTGACTGGCTACTTTCTTTGTACATGCACATTTTATGACATTTAACCCAAAATTTACATACAAAATTGGCCTGTGCAGATCTGGAAAGGTTGCACTAGAGCTCCTGAGTGGCTACTCTACATTAGCGATCCTTCCTCTTCATCATCCCCTCTGGAAAATGGAATTCCATTTTATATGCTGGACATGCTTCATGGTGAGTGTGGTGGAATGAGGCTTTTCTTCTTTACATATGTGCCCAGACAGTCTGTAAAAGCCTGAAGGCACCAGGAATGTGATTTCTCACCTTGTGAAGGATTACACAAAACTGATTCTTCAAGCACCTTGTCCCCAGTGAGTCTGTTATAATAAAGAGTGTTTTCATTCTGAAGAGATTCACCATTGTAAGGGAAGAATTTAATATATTCAGTTTTTCTGAAGACATAATTTTACCTCTTTCACTCCCAAACCCCTGAGCTAAATATTTGTTTATGTTTGTGAGTGTGGTATGTTTTTCTGTGATGCTGGTAGGGCAGATTTAG
The DNA here is from genome assembly GCA_013398815.1 of Ibidorhyncha struthersii. Taxonomy (NCBI): domain Eukaryota; kingdom Metazoa; phylum Chordata; class Aves; order Charadriiformes; family Charadriidae; genus Ibidorhyncha; species Ibidorhyncha struthersii. Next base: position 15,657 of record VZSZ01004144.1, read on the forward strand.
ATTTTGTTCAAACGTTTTGTTATGATAGAAAATTACATTTATATTTTAAATTTACTATTGCAGAAATAAACACTACAGACAAAATTTTCCACCCTGACCTACACAGCAGCTCTCAACTCCAATAGTCTGTTCTTCCTGCATGAGGGGAACTCCCATTGATGTGTGGATCTGAGAGGAGAATTTTGCCCTAAGGGCTCAATTTTGCTCTGAGATTGACATATGCATATCATCAAAAATAGAATAATCTATGCATTTGAGGAGCTATCATCAGCTCCTGTGCAATGCTGTTGCTCTTGGAGACTTCTGACATCCTACTAAAATGCATGATAGGCTGAGAGGTACCTGAGGTCTAACGTTTGCGTTAAAGGCCCCCTCCCCCCAAATAGATAAGGTTGAAACAAAAGGGTGATCTTTCTTTGCTATTGTAATTATTCATATTATGACATCTCAGGAAAATGTAAAAAACGCTTTTTATCTTATATCGCTTCCTTGTGTAGCTCTCATTCTAGGGCTCCCTCAGACATGTACTGTTAGGAGCTGTCTGGTTGTATGTGATTTCCCACATCCTTTGACATTCTCTGAGAGCCGTCTGCAAATATATGGCATTTTTGACTCTTTCCTCTAAGAGTGGGTTACTTTGGTCATAAGAATTATAGTTTCATTGGGGATGGAAGAGCACTGCAGTGCCTTCCTGCTCCTTGGTGTTTGTAAATCTAGAAAAAGTTATCTGAGCAGCAAAAATCATCACCTCTTCTTCTTCCTGCACAGCAAGACTCTTTGGTCTTTCTTTCCACCTGTTTTCCTCCAGGTTTTCCTGCTGGCCTGAATAATATGACCACATCTCTAGTGAGCACAAGTTTGGACAGATATCATCAGTAATTCCCATCAATTTCCCCCACTGCTTCTGATCCCACCCTTCCTTTCCTGTTTATGCTGGAGGTGAAGTTCTGCTCATCTCAGCTACAATTTGTTTCAGGTAACATTAACCAACTAACAAGCAAATTCTTAGTCCAAAGTAAAGTCTCTTGATGCAGTATAGCAGTAGGTGGGTGCCATGATCCACTGCTGGATGGGGCTGGAATAGGTGAATAGGTGGGGCTCAAGGGGCAGTCTTTCTGTGCTTGCTTTCCACCACTTTTTCCAGCTGTCCCTGTGCCAGTGACACAGGAACACTTTGTAGCCTGGCAACACCTCTTGAACTACTTGTTAGGTGCATGATGCTCAAAACTCTTAAAGCTGACTGCCTCTTACCTAAACCAGATCATTATTAGAAGAGAATTTTTCCAAGACTGTCCAAAAGGGCACAAAATTAACTCTCTCTGCATTGTACTAACAATATCTATGTCAGCAGTTAAGAGATGGTGTCACATCACAATAAGCTTTCATTCTGTTTCTTGACTCTGCCTATGGTATGATCTGACCCCCTGCTGGAAGTTGCAACAAAAAAAGAAAAGGAAAGAAATTCCTTTTCTTGCTATACAGGAGGAAGAATGGTGGGAAGCCCTTTTTTGCCTTTGCTGGGGTACAGAAAGAATGCTTTCTCCCTGAAATTTGCAGGAATAGCAGAACTCCATTTCCTCTGGAGGAGAACAATTTCTTATAGAGGAAGACACTGGAGAGCAGTTCCCAGCACTGCCTACTGGGCCCCCCACACTGCCCCCACCTCACACAGTTCCTCTAAGGACATCAAAAAGGTTCTTCAGAGCAATTGGTTAAAACACCTTTAAAATAAACGGGATGGTTTGTAGCTCCAAGGAACTGTGCTAGTATGAATACTCCGTTAGTTCTTTAACAAAGCTCAAATGACCACAGTTTGGGAAAGATGGTTTATGTGAACCATCTTCAACCTCAGGGACTGGTTACAGATCGGAGTGGGATACAGCTTGGCCTCCATATGGAAGTTGACTATGTTTTTGTGTTTGCTCAGTCCCCAAAACTCTCACTAAAGGGGATGGAGGTCTAGTTAATTCAGTCAATGGAGTCTAGAGCAGATACTTAGGGACTGACTCATTTACAAAGGGAAAATGTTCTAGGTTACCTGAGACCTCCAACTGAGGCCATCAGTTTTGACATAATACATATGAAGGACCTTCTGGAGAGGCAGCTGGCACCTCACAGGATATTCTAGAGCATGTGAAATGGCAGCTGATTGAGCCCCGGATCTCCCCATTTTGTGGACTGACACCTCATTCTTTTGTAGACATCCATTGTTAACACCTAAGTTTAGGTATCTAAATCTTGAACAAAATCCCCACTCCAGAGTCACTGTGCTATGACTAATTCCTGGAATTTGGTCATGTTGACTATGACATGTGATATGAGGTTCGTCAAACAAATTTAATATTTTTCCTTCTGATTTTGTAATTGATGTTTATCAAAGGCATAGAGACTATAATAAATACTACAAAAAGTTTATCGTGTGAATATGGATAACAATTTGTTTTTGTTTGGACATTTATATTAGTCTGTGTTTTTGGAAAACGTATCTTTTTAAAAGTATGAATATTTGCATTCAGTGCACTAAAGTGATTCCAAATGTCATAAAAATATGTTTCCAGCTGTTATTTGAATCTATGTTCAGGGAACCTGCTTTCTCACTACATCACCTGTCTCTCCTCACGACTGTTGGAGTGATTCTTAGTTGCTGCTTGGAGCTACAACATACTTTCTCCACGCTCTCACTTTTGCTTAAGGTAAACTTGATCCAGAAACTACTACTTCAAACCTTTTAACTTCAAAATGCTTCACAAACATTTAAAACTAATCACAACAATATCCTTCAATAGAAAATATAACACATTTTACAGGTGGGGAGACCGAGAGAGAGAAATAAAGTAGCATCCTGAGAGAGCGCATCAAATCCTCGATCTGCTTCAGGCCACTAAGCATGCTGCCAGGCAATATGGAAATGCATAAGAGCTATAAAGCAATTTGTAGGGTTCTCAAAATCTGTGACTATCAGAGGTAACTCTTACAGTATGCCCACTGGGGGTATGGTTGGTGACGCAGCTACAGAACCCTCCCATGTTGTACCAGTGGACAGGTGTGATGGCAGGGCACTGATAAAACACTGGCTGATCGTCACACCCTTCACATCAGCCTCCTACAATGGAGAAGCATATGTCTGGAGGTCATACACAAAACATTGATTTTGGAAATAATACCTCAAGACCAACAGATCAGCACATGCGTGGCTGAAATATGATTTGATTCCTGGAAATGGCATAAATGCCAGACTGCACTTGTTTCTGTAGCAGACATGCCTTAAATCTTTCACACTGACAGACGTAACCCTCTGGATGGTGGAAATCCCACCTCCTCAAGTCGATGAGGCCAGTAATGAAGCATCTGTTGTACTCCTGATAGACAAAACAAAATATTGGTACTAGAAAGAAAAGTCCGTTACAGAAATATTTTTTGCTTTTGTAGGAATTCACTTCATATAAGAAAGAAAAAAACATAAAGCATAAATTAGAATCTCCGAAGCAGCAGAAACACACACTGAGAAAATCCAGCAGGCTGAGAAAAAACCCTGAAGCAAAATAAAGCACAAAAATCCAGAGTCTTTCCTTACAATTTATGCGATGCAGCTGAGTGCATCTGTAGTGGGCACTCCAGAAATCACTTTTCATTAAATCATACTTTTCCTGCCTTTAGTTTTTTTCCATATGTCATAAACCAATATTACTTTGCTCTCCTGGTCAGATGAGCCAAGTAACTTCTCCTAGTGGCAGACGAGACCGTAGGCTGCATCCTGCCTCCCATCATAATGGGATCCACTGTACAGGAGCAGTGGAGCTGGCACCGCTTGGTAATATTGGCTTTACTACACACGGGTAATAGGCTGACGCTTCCCAGAATGGTTGGGCTGGCTAAGGCTGTGTGAAACCCCTGTATATGCCTCAGGTAAAACCGTACATGTTTCAGAAGGGTCCAGGAAAGAAAGTGAGCGAGGGCAGACCACCATGATCAGGAAATTGCCTATTGCTTAAAGGCATCTTATTGCTTGAGGACCATTCCCTGTTCACTTATAAAGGACGGGGAGCGAGCAAGGCTAAATGAATTGCCTAGCAAGGCCATGGAGCTGGGTAGCCCTTTCATAAACCCAGGGCTCAGCTGGAGCTTTCTGAAGCACTTGTGGACTGGAGCAGAGTCTTAGACTGTCAGCTACTGAAGTCTCTTTTTCCAGGTCTGATTGCCTTTTGCAGACCATCAACATGTTTACTACCAAAACCTGTTATCTTGCATCCTGCTTTGGGGCTGGATTTTGGCTCTCCACTGACTGGGCTATGAATGTGGCACGTCTCAAGAAGAGACAATTTAGCCAGTGGAAGCAAAAATCCACCTGTGGTCCTCAGGTCTACCATATGCTTCTCTCTCATTCCAGCACATGGGGCGGCCTATGGCCTCAGCCTCATTAGGACTAACTTTATTTCCCTTCCTGGAGCTAACACTTCTGATCACGATGTTCAGAAAAAATACCCTGAAAGCAGAACAGCCACCTAAGACTAAATTTTCTGCCATTGTTTCAGTACTGGAAGTCTGATACTCTTTCCTTATTATGTCACATATTTTTAATTTTAACATATCCTGATCTTTGAGCAAGAGAGACAGCTTTTCCTTCCTGATAGAAATTCTACTTTCCAAACCTTAAAGATAATAAAACTTGCAATGCTGTTGTCCATTTATCTTATTTCCAACATTAGAAAGCATAATTCTGTTTCTTCTTTCAGATCTCTTTTCAGTAAGCTTTTTTCCACCATCTCTTTTACCTTCTCTCTTGGGGGTCAACCTTGTCAGTGTTCTAGTTCATTCACATTTCGCATTGCTGATCAAGATAATGTGCTTAGGGTTATGAAACGATGGATGGGCCAAATGAAGCTGTAATGCCATAGACCTCCTAATCTATTGTATTTAATTAGAAATTTCTTAGGAACTCTCAATCCTTTAAATCCTTTCTTGAATGAAAGCTATAGGGAGACAGTATCTTATTTCCCATAAGAACACCAGCAAGGATAGGGACAGCGCTTGGTGTTGATGCTAACCAGCCCCATGAATTCAGGCTCATCTGAGGGAGGGCTGTTTAGTGTTCTAAGGTCTGTGCTGCACAGGCGGTTATCTCCGTATGTGAGTTTGATCACAGGACTTTTGGCTAGTCAGTGTGGTTTATATATTACAATTACCGACTTTGACAGTCAGCAATAATTTGTAACCTTTAGGTGTTTTTAGAAGAATGGACCCCCAAACAGTGTTGTTGAGGATATTGCATTGTGGAAAGAGAAGGATCAGATGATACAGCGTTGTTATTTCTCAAATTGCTAAACTGTCATTCTCCTCTAAAGCTAGTAATAAGAATGGTAACAGTATGATTAGTATGATCCCCCTTCCCTTCCCCCACCGGAGTACGTACAGGGCTTTCCATACCATGTAGCTCGATGTCTACTCTTTCAAAAATTCTTTTTAAAGCCAAACTCTGAGAAATCTTTCAGAGTGAAAGCAATTGACAAAACTCTAAACTTCTTTTTTGGTGTCTCTAGCCTTTAGCTCCAAACTTTTCAGAAGCTTTCCTGATAATCAAGAAAGGAACACAAATTATTATGTATATGAACTGCTTATAGTAGATTAGAAAATCTTTGTAGTAATCCTGTTTTCATTCAGTCACATTTTCTTTAAAATGGTCCATTGGCAGTAAAAATGATCATGCATCATCTCAGTTTAATGACAAATGTGTTTTGAAAAGAAAACTGACATTTGGAAGATTTGTTCAGTCATTTTGCAATTATACACGTGTGACCAACCAGTAAACTTTTCAAGTTAAAAAAAAATTGCGAGCAAGTTTTTATGACTTGAAATAGTGCTAAATATATGGCTATATCTTCAGCCAGTGCAACCACAATGTAACTTGAATGATGTCAGTAAAACCATTCTCTTTTGGTTTTGTTAAGGACACAATGACCTATGCAGGACCAACTTGAAACAATCAACTTTCTCACTGACTCAGGAGAATCTTGCCAAATTCAAAAGGGAAAAATCATTAATAGTTTTAAGCTGTGATGGTTTAAAGTGATGGATTTGCTCAGGGTTGGGAGGAAAAATTTAATCTGACTTCTTGTTTTGGATTAAGAAAAGTGCTTCCAGAGCCCTGAATCTGATTGAAGGTTGGCCTCGCATTGGTCCGTAATAGCAGCACTTCTCTTGGAATCTGTAGCTCTGCAGGGATTATGAGAACATGGAATTTGGAGAAGGAAAGTTTGGCTGTGTCAGATAGTTTATTCTCCTGCAAGAGTTTAATATTCCATAAACAGACGATACACCAGCCCCTATGTGTAAATCCTACTGAATTTACACAATGAGGAGAGCAAAACTGTAGTAGCAGTTATTTAAAAAATATGAAGTGTGAACACAGAAGATAAAAACCTTTCTATAAATTCTTGCACTGTTGCTGCTGGACTGTGAGGATTTTAGTCAAAACCAGGTGTCATGAGACCCAGGAAAAAATGATTGTGATGTTATTAATTCGTTGGGTCTTTCCATAAAGGTGTTATCACGGTCTGACTTCAGATTCAGTTTTGGCTTGTTAAGGGCCTTAACACAATCTGAGAGTACATCCTACCTCTTGACAGGAGCTCATGGGCTGATGATGCACCTTTCTCAGTTATTATATAGAGACAGCTTTGTTTATGTGATTGGGAGACAAAGAGACGACAATTTGCAACATTCCTCATTGGGTCAGCTCTTGCGGCAGCCTCAAGGCCTTTCACGAATTTGCAGATATGCCAATGTGTGATGTTTGTATGGAAGTTCTTTCATTACCACCAGGCATATCACCGAGGCGTACAACACACTCAAACTCTGCCTTTCAGCAAAAAAGGCAAGATAAGAGGTAACTCCGAGTAATTTTCATTTTTTTTTCTTTCTCCTGGCTCTGCTTAAAGCTATGTTTTGTTAGGTTTTCCAGATGATGCCCTTCTGTCTTTTGGCAATCCTAACCACATGGAATTCGAAGACTGCTTTTATTTATAGTGGATTTTCAGATGTTTGACAACCTGCTTGGGCCTAGAGTGTAGTTTAAGCCTTGCTCATCATGTTCAGAGATCTGTCATACTGAGCATGGGTGAGATAGTATTAGAAGCAGCAAGCCTGGGATTTCCATGAAGCCTATGATAAAGATGTAGTCAAGGACAAGCAGAGTGAAACGATACTTTCCCACTTCGATGTATCTGTTGTGGTATTTGTCTGCTTCTCTTTTATATCAAAGGTGTGAGTTTATTTGCCTTTTTTATTTATTACTGTACCACTGATCTTGGACCAGATGTGCTAAGTCCTGCGCATCTTGAGAGCAGCAGATTTACTGGATGTGTGCAGACCATCTGCACCCTGCATGTGTAATGGGTCTGGTCCTTCCAAGAACTGTTAGATTTACTGAACTTGTGCTATGTGGCTTGCACACCTAGGAAATGATGAGATGAATTGCCTTAGTCCTAGTTCTTCTGAGGGCTTAGAAAGGAGAAGAGAAACATCTTCCACTGTAGGAAAACAGAGCTTCAAGAAGAAGGAGCACTTCCCCATTCGGAAAACTTATTCTGTGAGCTTTGGGTAGAAGAAAAATTCCGTGACTATGAGAAACCTCAGTATCTGAGAGAGAAATCTGTTCAACAGTTAATATGTCTTCAGGCTCTATAATCCCCTGAGGCAGCAAAGCAACCTCTGTGCCTTAGAAACTCCTTCAAGGTGTCAGCCTTGTCAGTGTGGCACTTGCGAACCACTGTGCCGGTAAGCCACAGGGCATGGGACTGGATCTCCAGCCTGTAAAGGCTAAGGGTCTCAGACGGTCGGTCTGGCTGAGGACTGTGGAGCTGGTGTAGCTATGCACAGTGATGGGAAATGGATGGGATTCTGAGTTGGTCTTGTACACAAACTAGGCACAGCTGGTGGCTGATGGTGATGGGAATAAAAAGGAAGGAGGAGAGTATCCTGGGTGGAAGAATGAACCAATGAAAGAATTCACTGCAGAGAAAACTTTGGATATGTGGAAGATAACAGTGGAAGATGTGAATGATTCCATGATCTTTATCTGCTTATAAAAAGGAAGACAGAAGATAAAAACTCTGTCTGACAATAGGTGTTACTGAAGTCCTGACAGGTTTCTTTGGTTTCCAGTTACTTAGGCAGTCAGAATTAACTGTGAAAGTGTTCAGGAGTATTTTACTCCAAAATAATGAAATACAAGGATTTTTTTTCAAAGGAGAACGTATTAAAAAAGAAGGTGAAATCCATAACAGTCAGAGTCTCTGTGGCTGAAGAGAAAATTTTGCAAATTAGTGGAGCAAGACCCTGATTAGAGGATAACTGGGATCTGGAACAAATCTTTGGAACATCAAGAATTAACTCTTGACAAAGCAGTTGTTAGAGTTTGTCCAACTAACCAGTTCCCCAGTTTAGAATGAAGAGAAGGACATAACAGAGAATCCAAAATAGTGCAAAGAAAGATGATTGAAGAAGTTATAATTGGAGTCCTACAAGAGCAGCATCTGGACCTGCAGATGGCATGGAAAATAACACAAGCCATAAACTGGAAAAAGGTATGCACTACATTACATCACTGTGAAATAGTTTGTAAGAAGCAGCATACAGGAGATCAATGACAGCACCATTTGCTCTGGGGGATTCTTCATAAGAGCAATTCATCAGAAGATGAATGGACTATCACCCTGAAAGCAAGTAAGACATTTATTCATTTTAAATTGGATACTGGTGCACATGATGGTGTGTTGATTGAAATAATGTTATCCTCCTGACAAGAAGCAGATAATGGAGAGTCAGGGGAGGCTTACAGGGGTAAGTTAATGGCAACTAAAGTTAACGTGAGGGTAAATAAAGTCGACAGATACAGTCTGTATTAACTTTATGGAGAAGAACATCCACTAAGGAATAAATAATGTGTTAAGCCTTTGTTCTCATCATTACAATGTGCTCATGGGACAGAACAGGAGGACAATATACCTGAGGAAGCATTAGAAGATACCAGTTAGGGAATGAGCTGTCTCTGAGCAGAACACACATGAGATGAGAGAGTCAGCCTCCCTCCAGTCCCTCTTCCTATTCAAATTCCATTCCTCTTAAGGAAGAGGCTAAAAGAGGAGCTGGGTGAGTTTATTACCCCAAGAATCACAAAATGCATAGGAGAATGAACTGTGGGTACATTCTTTGTTCATCTCTAGAGAAGAAAAGAGGCACAGAATGTTTTGCATTTGGATAGACCAGAAGAACTGAATAAATACAAAAAAAAAAAAAATTTGCAGTAGTTGTTAGGAGATCATTTTCAGGGAAGCTGTCTAATACCAGATATTTTTATGTACTGCATGTATCAGCAGGGTTTTGGGGAAGTCTTTGGAAAAACACAGGACATATTTTGTGTGTTTTCCATGCCTTATTGAGAACACCCTGTTCCTTCAGAGTTCCGTTTAGGTTGTGCTCAGCTTCCTGTATCATCAGGAAGTACAAAAATGTTTTGACAGTACAGAAGGAATTGGGGCACCATGGATGATATTTAAATCTGGGGAAAATTGTAAAAGAAACTGAAATATCAGAAAAGAATGACTGGCATCTCTGAGTGTCCTGGAACAGAACCACAGCTGATGGGTTAGCGTGACGCCAGCAAAATGTAAATTTTCTGTGACATAAATTACACACCTGAGAGACAAGGCTATTCGGCAAGACATATAGATAACAGTGAGACCACTGCAGTTGACAAAGAAAGAGCAGATTACTTGGAATGATGGGTTACATTAAGACAACTGTACCTTACACTGCTACCTGAATAAATAGAGAATGCTCCTATATGAAGAGATTGCCTGGCCTTAATCAAAACTCTAAGAAGGGAAAGGAATTAATTTGAGAGGATGGTATGCACAAAACTATATTGTCCATGGGTGCCTCTAAAAAGGATTTTAGCGCAATCTTCTTGCAGGAGAGTGGTCACAGCTAGAGACCAGTGTTTTACGCGTAGTAGATGCTAGCAGGAAATGAGACTTAATAAGCTCAGATAGAGAAGGAGGCTTTGACATGGTTGTAAAAGACTTCATGTCTTAGTTGTGGGAGGCCTTAGCTATTACTATTTTATTAGCTGAAATCGACTGCAAACCACTTATTGCTGTTACTGAAAATGGCCTTGCAAACACTCCAGAGAATTCACAGGTTACCTTTTTTCAACTACAAATGGATGATTTGTAAATTGAATCTGAACCTGGAAGAGATTTGGAGATGCAGACACACTCTTTAAAGCATTTGACAGAAGTGGCGAAGTCCAACATTAGCATGTTATGCTAATAAAAATCAACTTTGTGTTCTGACGTGAGCTAAGGACCACAAGTTTCAGATTGACTATCTTGGGTGAGACTCTACACAAAGTAATTAAGATTAAAACGATAGTGGCAAGAACAGTATATTCCTCATCATTATTATCAATGTAAGGGGAACTACTACCACGGCAGGAAATCCTGTTTCAAGAATGTTGACTCCTAAGTTGTTATTAAAAAGTATATGAAAAGTAGTCATGCAGGTCGATAAGGGTTCTTTGAAGAAAAAAATTCTAAAGGAAAGGGGAGAGTTATTTTGACCTTAAATGAACAGTAGTATCGAAGAGGTTCTTAAGTTTTTCTGCATATGCCAGAAATAAAGGTCAAGGTATAGTAAAGTGTTGTATTGATGGTACAGAGGAAAAACTGGCTAGAGCAAAGTACACATAGATTATTAATATGGATTGGGGGGAAAAAGTCCAACACAGCTCTCTATGAACTCTATGTACTTACTATTATTCTGACTCCTCTGAACTAGTTTTGTTGGGAGATACAGTTAAGGAACTGATGATAGACATCAAAGATGTTTTCTTGCCTAATACACCTTGCTTGACAGCGACGGGCCACGATTAGGTGCACGTGAATGTAAGCGGTTTGCAGTGTAATATTGCCTTAATCAGCTATGTGCTAGTCCCAATGAACTTCTGTCCAGTAGACGGGTGAAAAACAGTGTGTGAGACAGGAGCAAACCCAGCATGTTTAGACAATAGATCTCCAGGTTATGAACTAGCCAGGAGAAGCAGCTGCCCTGTCTTCTGACAGGACCAGGTCTATCTTCCAGAGGAAGCGAGACACCACCTCAGACACTGTTGGGCAGTTTAGTTATTATTGTGACTTCATGTGTTTGCATTAATAACAGTTTTAATTATAGCTGTCGTTACATTCTGCCTTGGAATGGAACGTGTGGTATTTGGGGCTGTGCCTTCAAAGGCCGAGCAGCTTGGCAGGGCACTGTGAGGCTCTTGTTGCAGTGCACAGACAGCTGGATGCAGACAGAGGATTATTCCCAGCACCTCCGCTGCCGAGTAACACTGAAGACCACAGAGGGAAGAGCTACTGAGGGCCAGAAGACAGGCTAGAGGCAACTTGCCCTCCACCTATGATTGATCGGCTAAGACCCTGTGGGAGATAGGCCATTTGCTCCCGCTGGCAGAGGAGATGCCAACCCACCCAGAGAGAGGGATTCTGAGAAGTCTCTGAAAGGGGAACCTCAAGGAATGTCCCTCCTTCTGCCGGCAGTCATTCCTGCGGGAAACACTGCCTGCCTCCTAAAGAGGTGGTGAGTCCCAGTGACTGAGATACGAGGCAGAAAAGCTCATTCTGCTCATTTTCAGGGCTGTGTAAGGCCTTCAGGATTTGGTCCATGGACAGTAGAAATCGTAGGACTTACGTTAATATGAAATAGGCTGACAGGTACTGCAGGTGAGACATTTTTCTGGTATGTACAACTTAGCTCTGGCAGGTTGAGATGGTGTGACTTCGTTCCAAGCCTAATAAACTAACAGAACTTGTGTTTCCTATGAATGGGCTCATTCATTTCCATGGCAATGTGTGTACACATGTGTTTGTGTGTGTGTGTGCATGTAGAGAGAAGAGAATCACTCTTCTCCCTTCTCACGGCCTACATCATACAGCATGCCGACGTATCCAGTCTATCAATTCCTTCATCAGGAATCTGAAATAAAGAGTCCAAGGAAAGTTTAACAGCTTCATAGCTTGTAATTCTCTTTTGGCCACATTTTGTTTGTCAGGGAGAGCACAAGAATGAGGCCACACATAATTTAACACCTTTCCCTATTTAGAGTTTGTTAGTTTAACTTTTTCTGAGATTGTTTTTTTAAAAAATGTTTGTCTGAATTTAGTGGTTGTGAAGGAAGGCGACGGCCCTAAAGACTTTAGTTTTCCTTGCAGAATGGGCATGGGACGAGCTCCAGCAGAGTGAGCTTCCCCATATTACCACCCTGATTTGACCTTGAATGACCTTTTGCAGGGCCCAGTAGATTTGGTCTTCGTATCTTTCCAGTCCTTGGTCTTTTTGCTAAGACTGACAGCCGGGCTGTGCCAAATGTGGCGGTGCTTCTGGGAGGATGATATATGTCCGAATCAGAGCCTGACTTCTTTCACATAGGCACAGTGTTGTAATAACCTTTCCAATAATAAGGAGGCTGGTGAGCAGAGCTAATGAGACGGAGATCTCAGGGTGAGTATTTCAACACCTGCAGCCATGGAAGTGCCACCTTTCCCAAGGGCTCTATTATTACAGCCGTGCTCAGGCTCTAATACTTGCTGGGCCTTGTACAAACCCAGAGCAAGACAGAAAAATATGCGGGAGGAGAAATGCTTAAAGCCACAACCCCTCCTACCAGATCTCTTTAATAAAGGAGCAGAGGCACAGGGAAATAAAATAGCTTTCCCTACCACAGTTAAGAGGACAAAAGGACTTGGTTATTCCAGTGTCCTGGCTCACACAGCACATCGATCCTGCTGTGTTTTGAAGGGGGATGATGAGAATCCAAGCTTACCTCCAGCAAGAAGGTAATGGCTCAGGCACCAGATTTTTACTTTGCTGCACCCCCAAATTTTGATACGTTTTGGGGGTTTTTGAAAACAAGGGCCTGCTCCTGTATTTTCTTTAGTGAAAGCTTACTAACGGCCACCCTATGACTTTTCTTAACAAGGATTCTCCAGTTTAGGCACAATGTCTTCAAAGCCTTGTGCTGGTATCGCCATAGGGACTGGTGCACTGACCACTGCAAACAGTTTTGCACTCACTCCACCCATACCTCAAGGTGGATATGCTCTCATCCAGAAGAAAGGTGGTCTTATGGGGCTGTTGGTGTCCTCCAGCTTATACAGTAAGCCCTGCTAAATGTGTTGTGCCATGACAAGAAAGCCACTAGAACGCTGGCTGAAGCCAGCTCATGTTTCGTCAGCATGCTGATGGGCTTGCCTGGAACGACACGCGCTATTTCTTCCTGCGCAAGGAGGGAAGGAAGGGGGGACCTGTAAGGGAAGATTAGGCGTGTCACCCTAGGTCCGCAGTAGGGTCTTCATCCTTGATGCATGGGGGCAAAATCCTGCAGGAAAGCATGGCCTTTATTTCTGCACAACTCTGAATTATGAGTATTAACAGTCTTTAGAGGAATCCATGGTTTAATACAATATTCAGTTCTTCCAGTAAGATGTGACCAAAATCTGAATGTAGATTTTGGTATCAGTGCCTGGGAGCATGACTCTAAGTATGTTTTCAGCTGGAGGTTTGTTTGGAGTTGTGATAGACAGAGACATTTAGACTCTGTTTATCAACTCCCTCCAAAATTCTTGCTGGTTAGATCCAGAAAGTTTGTTGGGCCCATCTCTGTAGAAAACTGCTCCTTGTGTTTAATCTTTTTCACATGGTATCCAAGTTAGCAATGGCTAGTGAAGAAATTACTATTATTATTCATTAACTCTGGTCTCTCAGAGGAACCATATGTGCAGAGCAGAGGGAAAAGAATACTGTTGGTTTTTAATACCGAATCACTGCTACTGATTAAGTGTTTCTTTTTTTTTCTTTTTAAGAAAAGAAATGAAAAAAGAAGTTTTTTTTCCTGAAGCCTAAATGTCAGGAGAGTTGATTTCCTCTAGGTGCCACACTGTCTTCGGAAAGTTTTAGTCCAACAGGCCACAGTGATATCAGCCAGCACTTGTTTTAAAGGATATCTGTAAAAAATTCATGGTTAGATTCCTGCATCTCAGGTCACAGGAGAGTGTGACTATTAACAAGTTCCAGCTGCTTTATGGAGTTTCACCAGCCGTTTGTGGATCTTTATTTTTTTTTTAAGGAAATCTTTTAACTGCCTTTTTTTTTTTTTCCTGGAGGTATATTAAACTTTTAAATCTTTTTATTTTTTTAAAGTTCACATTAAATACTCCCTTTGTGTCCATGCTGAGGAAGTCTTTAATTACATTAGTTAGAAAAAAAAAAGAAGAAAAAGAAGGAGTAGTTCTGATTTTGCTCTCAGTTTCTCTATGATTGTGCCGTCTCCTCTAGTCATGTTTTTTGTATTTATTTTCTCAGCAAGGTGCTTGTTTTAATACTGCAGCTGATGATCTAAAAATGCATGAGATATGTTATATTATACACAAGCTGCATAATATGGACGGCCGACTCTCCTGGGCTGGCTGAGCCATGCAGTGTTTGGGGTGGAGGAGAGCAGCTCCAGTCAAACCTTCCATCCCAAGTGCCCCCTGGAGTTATAGCAGCCTTGATGACGGTGGCAAGGCACCATTCGGGCAGTACCTGAGTCCAAGGAGGTCCAGCTGTGGCTCCTTGCAGTCTCAGCCTGCTCCTCTTGCTGGAGTCAGTCCCAGAGGCTTGATGCCACCTAAGAACTGCCTTGCTCCCTCCTCTGAGCCGCTTTGCTAGGCGCCGTGCAGCTGCCAGAGCTGGGGCTCAGCACTGGCCAGTCTGTTCTGCCTCCATTACTGCTATTTCAGAACAGGAAAATGCTGAATAAGAAAAACAAACATAACGATGCTGTTTTTCTCTCCAAATTTAGGGGTCTAAAATTTTGGCACAAAAATATTTGTTTGGAAATTTGGGGCCAGATCATGAAGAGAGCAAACACAGTGACTTACTGTAATATCTGTGTTTGAATTTAAATTAGAGTAGGCAAAGGGATTTCTTCATTCAAAGTTGCAGTATTCAGAAAATGAGAGTCCGCTCAAAGATGCATACCGGGAAGAAACCGCAAGAACAATCCTTTGCCAAGTGATTATTAACAGCAACAAAAATATGCAAATTCCATCTTGCAGATTTGGTGTTTGTCACACTTTTGTTTATCCTACATGCATATATAGCCTCCTGAATGTACGTATGTGTATCTATATCACACATATAGTATATCACAGTATGTATATATTTCTATATACGCATATACATATTCTGTAGATGGGGGTCATCATGCTAGGTAAGGAAGACAAACACAGAATAAAATAGCATTTTAGTCAGTCGGTATCTGTTCAGGATTTTATAGGAAATCTGGGGCATTGCCATGACAATTTCAAAAATGGTTAGTTAATACCTTTTATATTCTTGTAAACACCTACTTATTTACTGCAGCAGCACCGAAAACTTATTAAGAGTGCTTGTTCAGGCCAAATATACATAGAAAATGTAGAACAATCCTCCTTCTTCAGTATATTTATTGTTTTTCCTAACATAAATGTAAATTGATACAAATAATAAGTTCTAATTACCATGAAACTCTGCACGTCTACAAAGTTTGGCATGAATTAGGAAATGCACCTGGAACTTTGTAGCTCTTATGTAAAATTAATAATAAATGTTTTCTTGCCAACATCAATATGTTTATATTATGGTCATGGGACTCTCTCTGATGCCTAAATTATTTAACACATTAATTTTTTATCTCCACTCAAGCCTACTACATAAAGTTGCTGAGTTTGGTATCAAAGGTGGTGGTTCATTTCAAATTGATATTGCATTTTAATTAAAATAGTGATAGGGCATATCTCACAGTCTTTACTCAGGCAAAAGGTACTGGAGTAGTCAAAATTTGCTTTTCCCCTGCTTTCTGCCCTGCCAGGTGCTGGCAAGGCTGGCAGTAGGCAGGCGTCACATGCAAATATTGCCTCACTCCCTGCTCCGGGTTTTTATTTGCCACTCTTTGGTTGCGCTACTTAAGGCTGTGCCACAGGAGAAAAGGTCAGGGCTGAGTCACAGGCCAGATCCTCAGTGCTGCTCTCATCATACTCTGAAATCCATGTGAATGCGACTGTGAAAATTCCCAGCCCGAGGACAGGCATAACCTTCTGTCCCCTGGAGGATGCCCTTCCACCACGTGTGGTATGTGAGTGGAAGGGCAGCCATGCTTGGGTAAGTGGCTGGCTGGTGAGATTTTGGGGTAGACCTAGGATACAATGGAAGCTTGACCTGGATGTGCTGATAAAGTCCTCTTGCTGTTAACTGCAGCAAAGGTCTTAAGCATACAGAATCTGCTTCAGAATTTGATTTCCTAAGCTTTTCTTTGCCTGGATCACTTTCAGCCCCTGCCTTCTCCAGCTACGTGCTGCTCCTGGGTCCACTCAGGTTGGGTGAATTTCATGTCTGGAAGAACCTGATAGGCAAACAGATGACTGTAAGTTACTGGCAGGTCTTCTGCTTCTCCTTGTTGTAGCAAACATACAGATCTCTACCCTCCCCGCCCCCTCCACCTGCCTTTTTGGGGTATAGGATTTGTTCAAAAAAGGTGAAAACAGTGATCTTTCACTTCAGGAGATGCAACAGCTCAACCATGGAGAGATGAGCTGGCATCTGGCAATCTCCAATGAAACAGTCATTTTGGAAAACACTAAGACTAAAACATTACCTTTTTCCCAGGATAGCCTCAGTCATGACAAACGAGTGGCCTGGGAGCTCTAAGAGAAGTGCTCTTATGATACTTTAAAGCTGCATTGACTTAAGGCACTACCTTGAGATACTCGAGTCTGGATGATGCTGGCTCTTATACAACATCATGGATGTGCTTTTCTCACTGCCCTGGTAATTATGGCACAGGAGGAGAGCTGAGTAGCTGCAGAAGGTCCAGTTGTCCTGGTCAGCACCTTCCCATCATGGATCTGAGGTAAGAAGGGTCTGGGCCATGTGATTGCCTGAGCTGCAGCTGTTTAAGAACCACAGTTAATCATCAGTAATTTACCACCGATAAATTAATAGCTCAAGGGTCTTCAGTATCCTCTCCCATGTCCCTTCTGTTACCATCTCATGCTTACTTTCTTCTACACTACATAATTATCCTAGGTTCATAGATATTTCATTCTATGAAGAATAACTACTTTACTATATCTAAATAAAAATATGGGTACCTGAAACAGCTATGAAAATCTAACCAGAGGTTTAGCAAACAGAAGCACAAACTGTGCAATAGCCACCTTGTCGTCAGATGACTGCTGATACAGCTAAAACAAAGCTTCAGGCAGGTGAAGACAAGCCCAGACAAAACCCGAAGAGTCTTGAGACCTTACGGAGTTAGTGTGAAGCCTGTGTCCTGTTACTAATGACTTACTGGGCTAGAGGGCAACATGCTGCCTGGCTTCAAAACTCAGTCCACTTCCAGCTCTTCCCTGTAATCACTCTGTGGGCAGCAGGCTCCTTCCTTGGGAGGGTGAACTGGTGTGTAGATAGTGAATTTCCTTGCCCTCTCTGGTCAGAAGAAGCTCATTCTGTGATGAACCGTTCTGTGTTCCCCTCGCTCTCAAAGAAGGGAGAGGGTCTTCTGTACAGAGTACCAGCTGCTCTCCCCTCCTGTGAACGTCTTCTGGAGGGCACAGCTGTGTCCTGGGCTTGTGTTTGCTGTGAAATAACTCTGCTCTTGATACATTTCTCTGTACTCTGTTCTCTCAGCCACATCAGTTCTGCTTGAGGCAAGTGGATTCACATACTGCCTTTTATTCAGCATAAGATGAGATGAGATGGGCAGGTACTAAGGCCAGAGGCCTCCTTCTGGGTGCCATCAACATATTTCCCCTATTTTCTTTTCCAGAATGCTGAGGACAGACCTTGTTACCTTGCTTTATATTCTTTCTGCACCAGCCCCGTAAGAGGATTTTGGGGCTCCATGAATCTGTGTTCTGTGTTGGGGAGGGACACAACTGTCATGACTGGCGACAGATCTAGAAATAAGAAGTCTGTCAGGTACGTTACTCCCAGCTGACCTTTTGAAAATAATGTTTGTACTTTCCTACTTATCACGAGAGTCTTTCTGTGGTTTTGGTTTTGTTTTTTTTTCCCCCTGTTTATTCTTTTTTTGGTGTCACCAGTTTTTCCTTCTTCACAGGAGATGGCCCCCAAAATGACGTTTGTTGTTGTTCCTGTTGTACTATCATGCTTGATTTCTTTTTTGCTACCTTGTGCACTTACCTGCAAGTTATCTTGCAAGGAGATATATGTGTCTCTGGTCTGACATTCTCTGATTTCTTCAGTAGCCTGCTTTCCTGCACCTGCAAGATCTTTTTCTCAGGAACTCTCCTTTGTAGCCGTGTTTCCAGACAGATGCAGTCCTTTGCTAAAGATTCTTGGTTTGAATTGGAACTCTTCTTGTAAATTCTCTGGATTTAACACATACTAAGCTCTGCCTGACATACACCTGACAGTGAGTAGCCAATATGTTTGTAGGTACTCAATCAGATGAATGTTACTCCATGAAAAACAGAAGGAACCTCAGATACAGCCCAGGCTCTGCCTTCCTAAGCCATTCCACACAGATGTATGTCAAACTCATTTTACAGACCTCCACTTATGACATCTTCACAACATTTCTGCATCTGTGTCATTAGAACAGATTTTAATGTCTAGCTTAAACTTCTCTTGCTGTAATTAAAGCCTGTTGGGTTCAGCCTATTTGTCATGGATGTGGAGAACAGCACATCCCCTTCCTCCTTGTTTCCAAGGAAGACCGTTCCAGCATGGCTATCCCTATAGACAGCACATGCAGGAATTTAGCGACTGAACTGAAAACTCCTGTAACAACCAAGGTAGTTATTACTTATGGGAGCACCCTGCCCTTCTCCTGTAGGTGAATAGACTCTGTGATTCTGCATATCTAAGTGCAGGTCTTCACCCTGATGGCAAGAGCCAAATTGCAGTGAAATCAGTAGCAGTCTTAAGCCTTTACTGACTTAAGTGGCCTAAAAAAATAGAAGACCCGTATTAGTGTTGACCTCTAACAGATGGCAGCAAAATGACTGCTACAGAAAACACCATGACATTAGAATCACATCCGGCTTGGCAGCGGTGGAAGGGTCTATACAAGATCCTGTATAAAACCCCAAATGTCTGTGAATGTTTATGACTTAAAAGTTAGTGCAGGCTCTGAGACTGCTCACTGAAAGACAGCTGTCTGCCTACAGGGGAGGAAGAGTGGCTCTCTCCCAGACTCATCCTCTTTCTGGTTACCAGCCCAGACACCTTCCTTCCTCAGATTTGTTAATCCTGATCTCTGCTGCTGTGTGAAGAGCATATTAGATATTAGAAGAGGGTTTGCTTTAGTTGCAGACAGGCTTCTTTTCCCCCTCTCCTATTGCCAGAGCAACGTGCATCTTTTTTTATAGAATACCTGACCCATGACTTCTGACTTGTGTCAGGCTCCTTCTCATATGCATAGCAAAGTATGAGCTTATCCTTCTTTTTCTTAAAATAGCATAGGTGTAAAACATTTTGTAATCCTCTGCAATTAGGGCCTAGAGCAGGGCTTGAGTTGCTTCTCAGTGAAATCATAATCACAAATATTTCTTGTATTACATTGTTCAGTGTGAGGGCTCTTGCTAATTCCTTGTCTCCGTGGAATGAGCATGTGCTCTGGCTCTATAATCTAAAAAGTTCAAGACTAGCATTTTTCTGATTCTTGTTGTCCTGCATCTTGTAAGCTGAGTATTTAAGTTTGAAGAGTAGCATGTTTATTTATATATGTTGCTGCTAATCCAAACTGTCTGCTAAACTAATCCCTTGTTAAAATGAAATCAAGTCAGCTATTTTAGATTACAAAGTTAAAACAATAGCTCAGTCAGACACTTCACACATCTGTTTTACTTTTCCTGAATAGGTATGCAGTTTTTCTTATATTCTTTCCCTGCAAAAGTGCCACCAATTAGCTATACTTTTCTTTCCTTTCATTTTTCTCTTGTGACCTAAGTCTTTTGTTTTCTCGGTTCTACTGCTGATTACTTTTGAAATGCTGGCTTTTTTATGTGTTTGTTTTCTTTCTCAGTAATACATTTTAAAATGGATAAAAATTTCATGCTTATTACTTGTTAATATGTTATCATACTCTATTACCCAAATTTGGACCAGAGGTAATTCCAATGTGGGAAATGCCAAAATAATACATTCTTGGAGATGAGATCTTAGACAGATATGGAAACCCAAAGTAGGCTTTGATTTACTTACAGTCTACAGGAAATGAAGCATTACCGTCAATATGGTACATAGAGATTTTAACTGAAGATAACTTTATTTCCAGCTTTACCTGCTGCTTTGATTTAAAGTGTTTTTCACATCATCTAATTTTTCATAAGCTTTCACATGTTTAAGGTTTGGCTTTCTTTAAGGGATTGTATAAGTTTTCAACCCCCCTCTTATTTAGTGTATTTGCAGAACATTTTAAAATGACATCAGGTGAGGGTTCCTCCAGCCTTCTGGAGCCAAAAATGTGGAACAATTCCCCTTGCTCCTGTGCATGGGGTTTACCTCAACACTTTTTAATAAACTGGTTTTTGGACTGGTATTCTGAGAGGCATGGCCCTGTTTCAGCCAAGGTAACCTTCAGGCCTGCTCTGATTTGATATCATTTCTTGATCCGCTTGTTTTGTCGGCCTTCTTTGAAAGGTGGAGAAGCAGCCTTCTGAGGCAGATTGACCCCATCTCAGGCTTATATTTAAACTTACATCAACCATTTGAAGATTATCAGCTGAAGAAGTTTCAGGACTCCACCTGGCCCAGAAATATGAATGACCGTGCATCATGGGTAGGTGGGAAGACTTTTACTTCCTTTCTACTAAAGAGAAACTGAGGCATGGAGAAATCATATAAGGTAAATTCAGATTGCTCCATAACATAGGGAGGCTGTGACATGGCCAGGAAATGAAGCTGGTCCAGCTTGCCTCCCTGAGCCTGTGGGAGCCACATCAACGTACTGAGCACAACTGTCCTCTCAACATCGCTCCTGAGGGTAAACGCCTTCTGCCACTGAGCACTGTTCCCATGTGGGTGCTCATGGGTACTCACACCCATTGCCTTCCTAGCAGGTCTTTTTAGCTCCTGTGCTCAAACCCCATGCTGCCTTGAATGGTGGCTTGTGGTCTTTCATGCTCCATAACATATGCCTACACAGGGTTGCGATACCGGTCTTTACAAGAACAGATGGTTCCAGCCTTGGACCCAGCAGTAACTCCGCAGTATTCACACAAGCTCCTACACGAGGTGTGAAAACGTGGGCCAGAAAAGCAGGGCCAGCTCTCAGCTGGTGTCTGGGAGTGCATGTCCTCCCTGCCAAAGGTCTCCACCTCCTGTGGTAACACTCAGCAGCTCCCCGGTAACTACCCCCGATCTGAAGTTGGACTCATTGGTTCCAATCTAGCTGACATGCCGGTGGCGGTATTAGACAGGAGATTGTATCAAAGTCATTATTCTTTTCTTTGATGAAGTCCAAACCCTACTGAAATCATTAGGGACTGAGCTTTTTACTTCTGTGGGCTGTGTTTAAATCAGGATGTCAAGACTGCATATTTCCTACCTGACTTTTGTCACCTGATGGAAGGAGGAGGGTCTGAGTATAGTTGATGAGAGGGACAAACACCTCCACAAGGAAGCTCAGTTACTCCCTAGCAATGAGTTTGATGTCTTCATGCCTTGTGTGCAAGAAGCCAGCAATCCTTTCAGCATGGTGGCTATCTCTCAGGGTCTAGCAGGAGTGGCTGCCCACCATGGCAGACAAAACTTCAGCAAGGTCAGTGGTGGCACAGTGATTTCCAAATACTGCCCCTTCCCTCCAGAGCTGCACACCCCCCACTGGTTGTAGTTCATGCAGGCAGAAGGGCTAATCAGTGCCACATGGGACTGCCACCAAGGTCGCAAACTGAGGCAGTGCCACCATAGAGGCAGATGGGATCAGACCACTTAGTATGTTAAAGCTGGGCTTGACACTGAGGACATATGTGGAAGTCAGCAGGAGTTTGCCTATGTAGTTTTTATAAATTTGCGAGTGCACATGGAGCCTCTACAGGCTGGATCAAACTCCACCGTCACAGCTTCTCCAACACTCCAGCCTGTTTCAGGCCACATGTCTCCCAGCAGCTTGTGTCCTTCCTGCACTGATCCTCAAAACCCTGCTTAGATCTGTTCCCCAGGAATGGGAATCACTGCCTCAGCCTTCTCTCCTGTGGACAGCTACATCTGAGCTGGTTACTCAATGTTCTCTCTGTAGGTGATGGAAACAAATAAGTACTTTTAGGATGTGATTCATCTGGCTTCAGCTTTTGGAGGAAATGAGTTGGGTCTTAGAAGTGCCCGTTTTTTTTTCATCAGCTTTAACAGGAATTCAGGGTAGCTAACTCTGACACAGATATCTTACTTCAGAAGACGATCAATGCTATTTCAACACCCTGAACGTGAAAAACACCACACGGCTACTGTGTAATGATGTTTTTTTGTGAAGGATTATAAAAGCACGTGGCAAATTAAAGTGCGTAGCATTTTGTATGCCTAGCACGCTTTCTGGATGGGCTGTTATTTACTTTTCTGTTATCCCTGTAGTGTATAGGCATGTTCAGTCCTTGATGAGAAGTGTACAACTGGATCATGGTATTAATAATTTGTCAAGCCTCTCACAAGGGATAGAGGAATATTTCAGCAAGTCTGCCATGCCCTGTTCTATTGACCTTCTCTTGTCATCAGCAAAACCAGCAAATAAGAAATAGCAGGGGGTTATCTCCTCAGCTCATGTTCACTCTCTTGCTGGAGAGAAAGGTGTTTACCTAACTTTATAAACATTAGTGTGATGAAGGAACTGGTTTTGAGAAAAACTGTGACATTTGGAGGAAGTTACCTTCTGTCTTCTGATCACATTAGTTTCTTCTGTGCTTATTAGAGCTAGGAGGCCAGGTACCTCTGGGAACTGCATCAGAGAGCTGTGACCCACAAACACATTGTGCTCATAGGGTATTTCCTGCATGCGATCGTCACACATGGAGCAGCTGACCAGCTGATGTCCCAGCTATGCTTTTGCTGTGATGCCTGAGAAAACTTACAAGTGACTCAGTCCTAGATAATATGCTCAAGGAAATACTGGCTTGTGTTAGAACAAGGTGCTGGATTTCTAACCTTGTTGACAACAGGTTCTAGTATGACATTTTGGACCACCGTGGCAGAATATTAACCCTGATTATTGGCATGTCATATTTCTAGCATTGTCTATCCCCTTCTTAGTCTTTTCCATAGTTCTTGTAATATCATTTTACATTATCCTAACCTTTGAGTTTAAGGATAGTAGACATGATAAGTTCAGTGATTCCTATATTCTGTTTTTAAAATCTGCAATCTGTTTCACTTTCCATTGCATCTCTTTTTCAAGTCTCTTGATACTTTGATGATTCCCAGTGCTACAATATCTGCTTTTTTCCCCATGTTTTTCCCCTAGGTACTGCTGTATGATAGGAAAGTGTGATTACGGCTTTCTAAGCTGCAGTGTTACAAACAAAATAATGAAGATATCTTAGAGACCAATTTCTGTTAAATAGTTGAGAATCTGAGATAAAATAACTTACCCAAGCGTCACATAAAGGTCTGTGACAGAGTAGGCAACTAAGTAGGCAAAGTAGGCAAACCTTCAGATCCTAAATTAGAGGCCTTCCTGCCTGACCATTTGTTTCTCCAGGAAACACTGAAGCTATAACAAAGAGAAAAGGAGAAGAGACAGACAACATTGCCCCAGACCTCTCACAGTTATACAAAACAAATTGAGCTTCATGAGGGATGCCAGCAGAGAATGAACTACCGTAAACAGCTGGGACCAAATCTGAGACTATAATCTTTGCATCACCAGCATGCCATTTGAGAGCTGGAGGTGATTCTGCTTGGTAATTTCTTCTTTTTTTTAACACGATGGAATGCAAGTAGGTCTCGGAGGCACCTACGACATGCTCCAGTACCTTCACTGAACCAAGAGGTACTGTGCACATCGCTGGTTCTCAGAGGCTTTGTGGGAGGCATATTGCAGTGGAAACCTTGGTGGAGCGCAACATCTTTTACCTTGTCCGAAACTACAGAGTTGAATCCTCAGTTTATTCATTCCTTATGTTTACTGATTTGTTTGTCTTTTTTATACCAGGGAATGTTTTTCCCAGAAGTCTCGCTAATTGAGAAGCTGAAATTAAGCTGGTGTTTTTGCTTGATCCCATCCCCTAAACAAAAAAAAGAAGAGCAAAAGTCACTCTTAATGAGAAGAGGAGGACACTGCATGGGATGGGGGTAGGGGAAGAAGGAGGGAAAAGGAGGAGGAGGAGAGAGAGTTGTGCAGATTTCCTGCCCACACTTCAAAAGGGGCTCTCTTCTCCTGTATTATTTCCTTTCCCATTAGCTTCACTTTGTTGGCTTATGGTTCCAAAATGCACCGGGAGTCAACTCCAGTGCAAACCTGATATTAAAAACTAACAGGCTAATGCCAGGGAAAACACACTCTCCTCCTGGTTTCAAAGACAGATTTTTTTTTTCATAAGTGCAGCCATGCTTTTCTAATAAAAATTCATTAAACAATGGTTATGAAGGATGAAAGGTGGGGGAGGGGGAAGGGGTACAATCAAGTGAGTCCCTTTGAACTCACTTGAAAAAATACAAAAGCAAACAACCAAGCTGTTAGTGTCACACGTTTCCCTTATGAACAGAGAAGCCTAACCAGGTTTGCTCACAGTCGAGAGAGTAACGATGAGTTAGGCACCTTCTCTAAACTTCTCCCTCCAAAAACTGTAGGATTTCTGTTCTGTAAACATGGATGTGGAGGCTCTTTTATGTTGCTTCAGTTTACATTATTGCGGGTCTAAACGAGTCTAGTAGAGACTGCTTAATTCGTTTATGTAAAGTAAAAACAAATGTAGAAGCCCTCACTATTTTTTATTGTTAACATCCCATTGGGAGGCAGGAGAGTAAATATTTTAGAAGTTTAAAGCAATCTACTTAAGCTTAATAATAATGCTGGGTTTCAAGTAACAGAGAAGAGTACAAGTCACTGGAAGATCAAAGATTACACTGAGTTTTATAGCAAATCTGGGCAAAGATCTCCTGGGAGGGGTAAATCTTCAGAACTCTCCTCTCCCAGTCTTTCATGGTGATCGTTTGACATCTATGGAACAAGAAAGTGAGGAAGCGAGAATTCAGGCAGTTCTCCCGTGCCCAGAGAAACAGGAGGCCAAAAACCTGAAGGAATGCTGACCCTGGCTAGCTTATAGCTTAAAAATTATAAATAATAAAAAAAAAGAGAGAGAAAAAGAAAAATTAAAAAAATGTGCCAAAGATACCCTTTCTTTTCCTGGATCAGCTTGTAATCTCGTGCTAATTGAATTTTGAGTGAATCATCTCTAAATAAGATTGCTGACAGTTTCCCTGGGTTTATGTTAAGTGCTTGTGCTTGTCAGCAAATTTTCTGAATCGTTTACCTGTTGAGAGACACTAGACACTCTTTACATTCTTCCCAGCAACACTGTCCCTTTCATCTGAAACAAGAAGAGGAGAGTGCTGTATTTTGGGCCACGGGCATGATCACATATTAAAAAAAAATAAAGGAGGCAAAAAAGGAACATCAAGCAGAAGAGCTGATAATGAATGATGCCACATAACAATACTGTAATGTCAGGTATGTGTGTGTGTATGTGTTCAGGGATTGATATTTAGAAAGCAAAATCAAGAATCTCTAACATAGGAACAGAAACTGGGCCACATTGTTTTCCCATGGCTGAGAAAGTTTCCACTGGCCCGGCTTCCAATTATAAAAACACTGGAGTCCTCAGCCGTTACACCAAAGCTTGTAAATTTCCTAATGAATATTTAAAATAACCCTATGGAGTTTTTTAATGTTAATGTATTTCAGCCTTTGACTAACACGAATATCCTACAGGGCTACCATCGTGTTTAGCTACATGGTTAATTCCATTCTTTTCTTTTAATGCTAGAACATAATGCCAGAGAAAAAAAAAAAAAAAAGAAATCTTTGCTTCAGCTACTTCTGGTGTGCATTTTACTTGGTTTTTTTTTGCCACAGTGAAGTTCCAGACGCAGAGCAGACCCACACAGCCAGTTTCTTTCTAGGCTCGCCTACAACACAAAAGCTATGCGTGCACTCCCCCACCCCCAAAAAAGCAATTATTGAAAATCAATACCATAATAATGGTGAGCAGACCTGTGTTTTTTCCTTGATAGCCAATTATGAGCAATTTACTAAAGTTGTCAACTCATGGCAAAACAAATAGTGTTAATAGTGTAGATTTCATAAAGACCTATCTGTCTTGTTATTGCTGCAGTCTGAGCAGCGTTCCAAGTTCAGGCTGGTAATGGAGCAATAACTCACCCAGCGATGGAGAGAGTACCATCACCAGCACCGGTTGCCTTTGGAGCAGGGGGACGGAGCACTGCCACCATGCAATATGTCCAAATGTGATTCCCTCCCCATAAATAACTGCTGGGTTTTTACAGGAAAGGTGGGGAACCATAATACCTAGCAATTTCTTACATGCTTTTGGGGTGGTTTTGGGCAGTGCAATAATGCGCTGCAGTATTTTGGAAAGAATTTTGGGACTGGGAAGTTAATACTGTATTTTTGATTGCTGACTTCAGGCCTGAAGGCAGGCAATGCAAGTTTACCATGTGTTTGCATAGCATCTAGCACAACAGGAACTTCGCGGCTTCTCAGTGCTACTGGCGTGCCAAATTATAAGCTGAAGGAGCATAAAAGTGATGTTAATATAGTAGATGAAAAGTTTGGTATCAAATCAAACAGATTTCTTTGTGTTGATGACAGTGTTACTAGGCCAAGTTCTGCCAAATTGTTTTAACTGTGGGAAGCTGTGTCTCATACATTGCAGCAAACATGACAGTCTCCGCCTTTGTGAGGGGAACACGGTGCTGATCTTGGCATTGTGCACTTGCAAATGAGTTCTCACAAAGCAGGACTACGTCCCACTTTCCTGTGACAGAAAAAGGCAGTGGAGAGAAGGTAAGTGAAAAGCTCCACAGATCTGAGGTGTTCCCACTAGGGGAAAAGGTGCAGAGGGGGCAAGTTTCTTTCTCTGGTCCTTAGGAAGTCCTCAGAGGTGAAGGATGCTCACATGGGGTCAGCACAGTTGAGCTTGGCCACGAGTGGAGTTGTTCTTTAAACCTTTAAAAGTATACAAAAAAGTATTCTGGTGCCAGCCCAGGGCATGCTGAGAAGGAAACCCACGTCATGGTTGATCTGTCCAAGTGACCTGTGTTCCTGCTGAAAGCCCTGGGAGGATGGGCAGGGACGTGCCAAGCACATGCCTGCCCAGGATGAGCTCAGCTCTTTCCTTGAGTCCAGGCTTTGAGTTCGAATGTGAACTGTGGCTGGGCTCCAGCCCAGAAGATGAATGAAAAAGCCCTTTGGGGCCTGGGACTTTTGCCTACGCTCAGGTTTCTTTGTGCTCCCCAGTTCAGCTGTCCACCTCTCTGGGAAACTACTGTTCCTAGTCCCACCTTTTGTTTCTGTGTAGGTGCAAAAACAAGGTGTGGGAACACAAACCAGTGTCAGCAAGTGTTCATGCCTCTTATATGAAGGGCAGTTGTTGTACACAGAGAGTTTCCAAGCTGTTTTCATCCTCTGGTCTTTAAGAAGCATATAAATGCACAACAACAAGGTATTACTCAAGGGGACAGAGGCAGAGGAGACACGAGGCTTCTTGTAAGCTCCTGCCCTTCCTGCCCTCTGAAAGATGTGTGCATGTGTGTGTATTTGGCATTTAAACGGAGTTTCCTCCTTTTTTATCCCTTCCCAGCTAAGTGCTGGAGGAGCAATGCTGGCCTTCTACTTGCAAGGAGCTGCCAACAGCTGTGTCTGGTGTGATGTCTGCCACACACATGTGGCGCTCCCTAATGATGGTCTGGAGAGGGTCTGAAGACAGCAGCAGCACTTGCTGGCAGTTTTGAGACAGTGTTCTGCTTTCCTTTTGTGCGTCCTAGGTTTTGGAGCAAGTGCATGCTCCACTCTCCCTCCCTAGGCGCAGCTGTCAGGGAAGAAGGGGTGTCTATACTGGGAACTCGCTCCAAATGCTCCTTTAAGCTGCCTTGTCTGTTTTAATCTGCAATCCACTTTCCCACATACTCGAACAGCTGCCTCCACTGCAACCTCCAGCTGGTGCTCGCAGGGTGCTTCAAATGCCTCAAAGTGTTTCTCTGCTGGAGACTGTGAAGATGTCCTTTGCCATAATCCCAGCTGCGTGTGGCAGTGGTGGGAGTTGGTGTCCCACCTTTCCTGGACAGCTTTAGCAAGAAGGTATTTCTGGAAAATAAAGGGTTGATTTTTCTTCTTTGTGCCTAATCTGTTTCTAGCTAAGCTGAGCCTGGTGAGCAAATTTTAGGTGCCTCTTTAAGCGTTTGCAGACCCCACTAGCAAAGAAGAGGAAACTGGTTTGGGGAAAATAAAAAACAGCCTGCACAAAAAGGAGAAGTTGGAATCAATTTCCATGTCAGGTTTAAGGTCTGTTTTAAAGTCGAGGTTTGAAGCTGAGATGCGGAATCAAGTTTGGTAGTGCTGAAACAGGGCAAGCTGTTCTGTGAGATATCTTCACTAGCAGACATAAATTCAAGAAGCCAGAAAACCTTAAGAGATTTCTGCCATCTTGGGTTGTGTAGGACAGAGAGCTGGAGTTCTTGGAGCCTTGTCATGCTGGATTTGTCCTGAAACTGAAAGAGAAGGGAAAGTATCTCACTACTTAATAGTGAGTGGGTGGATATGGAGATTTATTTAGCAGTTCAGAGCAACCTCCTATGCCATTTTAAGGCATGAAGTGAGGAACAACAACCCCTTCAAAAGATTCTGCAGGGAGTGCTTAGTGAGACAATGTTCATGAAATTTGGCCAAGGTGCTGTCAGTAGTACAACTCTTCTTGGGCAAAGAACCACACGATCTTTAATTGACCACAAGATGTCAAAGGCAAAAAATAGTTTTGCCAACAACAGTAGGTGCATAAACTGGAGAAGTATCACCAGTGCACTCTGCATAATTACCCACATCATATTTCCAGTCATGACCAGAGCAGCAACATAGGTCTGAGTGATGAGGACACAGCACAGTGGGTGGGAAATAGTAGTCCAGTAGGTCTTACTTTCCACACACATCACATCACAGCAGGCCTCTGTTGGGAGTGTAGAGGAAGTATCAGATGGAAAATGGAAGGTCAGAAGATCTGGCCTAGGAAGTAAATGCCTCCGTTTCAATCATATAAACATCCACTAGTTTGGAGAATGGTGCTGTTACTAGGTACTACATTTCTACTTACGAACAGATGAAGGATTTTGCTGCTGTTTTTGTGTATCTCTGTGCCTCTGCTGTTTGGCTAAACCTTGACAGTAATTTTCCAGAATCACTGGTTCTAGAAAGTGGTCCTTCCCAGAGAAGGGCTTAGAGGTTTTCTGTTGAGATTACTCGCCTGAAAGTCAGGCGGCATATTGTTGGTCCTTGCAGACTGGTTCTTTCTGCTCCCACATGTATATGGGAGTTGTCCCTCTTGGTCGCTATCCAGTGTTTGCTGCATGACACTGTAATGAATATTCACAACATCTCGCTTTACGCCCCTGCTGTGAGTATCTAAATTAGGAATTTAGGCTCATGTTTCCCTCTGTCATCTCCTCCAGATGGCAAAAGAGAATATGAGCCCAAACTAGATGTTGTGAATGGTCCTCTGAAGCAGCCTATCTCTCCCTCTCTGTTGTCTACAAAGAGGTTCTAGGAAAAGTCATACCCTAATTTCAGTGATAAATTTGTATGCCTCTACAGGCCAGTGTGAGTCCATGTCCTCTGTATGT
This sequence comes from Ibidorhyncha struthersii, assembly GCA_013398815.1. Lineage (NCBI taxonomy): Eukaryota > Metazoa > Chordata > Aves > Charadriiformes > Charadriidae > Ibidorhyncha > Ibidorhyncha struthersii. Next base: position 45,600 of record VZSZ01004144.1, read on the forward strand.
TATGCGCTACCAAAACCACCACGTCAGTGGTCTGTGGAAAAGGTGCTGCTGGCAAAGCACCATTCGGAGAAAAACAGGGCACTAAAACTCTTTGTCCTGAATAATTTATTTCGTACACTGCCTTTCTTCTGGTGTGTGAATTGCATGTTAATAGCTTGCAGTTTTCTCACATTTGTTGGTTATTTGAAACTATTGTCTGAATAATTTCTATGAATGATTCTTGATCTGTAGGTCTTTCACACTCATTTCACTGGGATTATTTGAAAACTGAAATTCATCTTTCAAGCTGAGTTAGTTTTTATTGGTCTCATAGATCATAAAATGTATTTATTTTCATGGAATTGACTGTTGAAAAATAGCATGTATTGTCCTATGAAGAAATACATTTGGGTTCCTGATGAGCAAATTTCATCTGTCTGTAGGTTCTATTTGGTTTGTTTGAACTATCATTCATAGAAACAACCGTAGTATTAAACAAGCTCACTAGTTCACCTAGGCCAGCCCCCTGCAATCTCAGGTAATCGTATAGTAATTCAAATATCGATTCAAATACTTACAGATTTTTAGCCTATAAATTAGCTGGGGAGTGAATTTCCTTATGCTTTTGATCAAGTTGGAAGTCCTGAAAACATTTACCCCTTTCTTGTGGACATTTTATTTCCCCTACATCTGGTTAATGTTGCATTTAGAAAAGTCATAGAGAAAGAGCAACATGGAGTATAAGAAAGGTAAGATGTAAGACTGGAAGGAATCTTAGGTCCCTGCCATCACCAAGGCTAGGCAATATTTTAAAGAGGAAAAGTTAAATATTTATAAGCCTTAGAGAACAGTTTATTTTGGATTAGTTTTGCATATGAAAGTTTGGGTTGGTTTCTTTTTATCTCAGGAGGCTCTGTTATGCCTGTTAGTCACTTCTCCGCAGGAGTACCTCAAGGAACTTCCTATTGCGTTTGTGAGTAAACTGCAAACATTCATATCAGCTGGCTGCTTCTTGTCCAGAAGTAAGACCACGTGTGGAAGTCCATTTTAATATTTAAGTGCTTTTTTTTCCTAACAGTACTACCATGCTCCATGGCATAGTCTCCTCATTTGTACTGAGGAACCGCTTTGCTTTTATGCACATCCCACAGCGTAAAAGCAGACAGAGAGAAACTAGGGAATTAGTTCTTGAGACACTCTGTTGTTAAATTATCTTCTCAGTATCAGCCAAAAATAACTGGAGGAGTAGCAGTGAGCAGAACAAATGGTAATGTTAGCGAATACAAGCATGACAGAAAGTATTTTATTCCCAACCCCCAAAACGCTTACTTTCCAGTAACAAGCAATAAACATTTCAATGTAATTTACACTTCAGTCAGTTTAGACCCCATAAATGAATTTTTATTAATCACTAATGAATTAACCAATTCAGACCCTTGTTTCTGTATTAAAAGTAGCCAGGTCTTAAAGGTTCATAGCCTGTCTTTCAGACCTTTTCAAACCTCCACCACACCGATAAGAATGGTTCCTCTGTGTACCATGGATATAACACTTTCGTGCTCACTGTCCATCTTGACTGGGTCCTTTGAAGAATATTTTACCTCAGTGTAATATTGCAGTACAACAGAGAGTCTTTGGGATGTGAATTTTGGTTGCCTCTGCATTCACAGACCCCCAGCAGATGGCTGGCTGACCAGCCAGGCCAGAAACACAAGGTTACAGCAGTGCCATTCCATAAACTTATTTGGGCAGTAGCAAGACATGTGCCAGCCCACAGGTTTGGTGAATTAGGTGAGTAATACCGGGGGCATACATTACCTGCTGTGAGATGCCAGGAGATCATCAAGCTGGAGGGGATCTTGGGAACTCGCCTGGTCCAGCCTTCTACCCCGTGGTGGGTCCCTGGTATCTGTCTCATTCTGGCACACAGTGATGCAAACACCATGACCTTACCCCGCAGTCTGTGCTGGTGGTCTGTGGTCATTACTGTTAGAAAGCTACTCCTAGACATAACTTGGATCATTCCTTCTATTATTTCAGCCCACAATTTCGTGAGTTATCAAACACAGGCGCGAGGAAGAGATTATTCTCTTTTTGCAGAACTTTTACACACTTGAAGACTATTACTGAGTTTCTTCCCAAATTTATTTCTTAAATACTTCCAGTTCCTTCTCTTTCTTTCATTTCAGGTTGTGTTCTCTAGACCTTTACTCACGTTTGTTCTCCTCTAAATGATACTTTCTTGCAGTGCCTGACCTGAATACAGGATTCCTGTGGCGGCCTGCTTACTGTTGTGAAGGAAACTGGAAAACTTCATACAACTTGCGAGCAGTGGTGTTTTATTTTTTTTTTTTTTATATTCAGCCCAGTATGTTGCCTGCTTCCTTCACAATAGTGTGATATTGTTCCGCTGGTCTTAATTCAAAGCTGATAATTCCTAGTAATATTGCTAATACACTCCTGTATTAAACCATCTGCCAGTTTCTAGCTGAGTGTACTTGTGTAGCTTAGCTGATCCATGGCCATTTCACTCTGTCATGCTGTACTTATCTTCTACAATATGTTACCGAAGCCTTCACAGTTTCCTTAACTGCGTAGTTAAACTCCAGTATAGTACTCTTGCCATGAGCTCAACTTAAGCAAGTGCAACATACATTTATTACTTGAAAAGAGCTTAAACCAAACAGCTTTCCTCTGTCTCAGAGTGAGGAAAAAGATGTTTTTCAATTCCTAAGTTGTCAGCTTGCTTTCAGTATTAGCTTCTGAGGAGCTCTGTCCTGGTCATGGTTATACATAAGAAAATTCCACCTGTGTGTAACAGTGCTACTGTTTCAGGGTAAGTGAAGCCAAGTTCATCCAAAGATTTTGATAGGCAATGTGGTAAGGCCTTTGAAAATCTGCCCAGTTTCTGCCTATCTGGGGCTGGACCCATCAGGGAAATCTGGCTGCGGCAGGAAATACTGAACTAATTTGGGCTCCAGAAGATGATTTGCTGCTGGGAGAGTCTTTGGTACCAGGAAGTTTTCAGTCAGGTGAAATGTTAGATTCTTTTTCATGCTTCAGCCTTAACCTACTCTACATTTGCTCTTTTCATTCCTCCCTCTCTTCCTCAAAGCAGGATAACTAGATACCCATGTGTTTGTGGTATATTGTCAAGTGTCTGCTACAAGGAGACCCCCTTTTTTCTCATGAAATTTGAGCAAACTGTCACCACCTATCTCTAGGGGTGAAGGGTTGGCTGCATTAACATGTCTGCTGTTTTAAACCACACACCAGCCATCTTTACTGTAGAGTAAGCAGTCGGATGTGATAAACCCACCATTCAGCTACTTCAAACAGTTGTCACGCCACCTGTGTGGTAGATTAAGTAAAAGACAATGGAGGGAAAAAATACACAACTGTCAGTTTGAATTAGAGAGGAAAGTGTCTTGCTGCAGTTTTCTAACTTGCCAATTGCAGACTAAGAGGCATGTCATTGTTTCCAGTGATGTTCCTTGCTTCCTAATACAGCAAGTATTTGTTCACAACCTCCAGTGTGCATACTGGCACCAAGGTTTTCATGTCTCACAAGGTAGATAACTGCAAAAGTAGATTCATGCCGATGGCAGGCACCTGCATTTAAGTGCAGGTGCCTACAAAAATTAGATAGGTCAACACTTTTCACGCTGAAGTACAAAACACCTCACACAACCTGCCACTGGTGGATGTTCAAAGTTTGTTCTAGCTTGAGAAATGTGCAAAGGAATGACTAAGCCCTGCCCCTTCAAAGCCCACCTGAAGTTAAATACAGCTGCCTCTTGTGAGGGCATCAGCACAAAGTATCTTTCAGGCAGGGGGAGACAGAGTGGTTGCCCACATGCAGCATTAGCAAGTGGACACTGTGAGCTGGAGGAATATGGACCGTTGTTTTGCTGTTTGTGGCCACAGCTCCGTTGGGGCTGGAGCCAGAAAAGGTGATAGGGTGGGCAATTCAGCTGTCTATACTACTGCAAATATTTGAAAACCTGCAAAGAAAAGAGAAAGACAGTTTCTCTTTCTAGTCACATCTCACTTGCAGCTTTTCTACGCATTAGACTAACCACAGGCTAATAAAATACAAGCAGGACAAGAGGTTCCAGCAAGAGAAAGACTCAGTGGTGTGGATGAGCTTCAGGAGTGAAGGCACTGAGAAGGTATCAGGAGCCCTTGGGCCTTTCCTTGCCTCTGCCACTGTCCAGTCTCCTAACCCAGTGCTTCTGTAACCATCTTGCATATGCAGCGTAAGAGCTGGGACTTTCTCTTGCTCCATGTTTAAATAGTGCATAATAACAGCCTGTACGTACTACTGTAGTACAAAGTCCACCAATAAACCTCCCTCAGACACCTGTTGGAGGGTGATGCACCAAACAAATAAGAAAAAAGATGATGGAAGGTGCAGTATGCAATAGCCCCCAGGTAATTATACAGTGAAGACACAATGACCACGGACAGGTGACAAAACAATACTGTATATCAGCCACAGAAGAAAATAATGCCGGTTTCAGAAACTGTGATTAGGAAATCTCTGTGAAAGCAAACCAGTCTTTAACTATCTGGCCCTGATATGTCTGGAAGTGACCTGGCAAATAAATAGGTACTTTTGATGTTGGGACTTCCAACAAGAATGGGATCCAACTGCTCATGCCAGTGGTTGCTGCTGTGACTGCTTTTGCTTTTTTGAGTGTCTTTTGGTTAATTCTGTGTAAATCTGGGCTCAGCTAGTCACCATAAACAAGGAACCATTTTAATTTCTGTTTTCAGAAGGGGAGGTGCTTACCAGCTCCTTGCAGACACCAGATTTGGTTAATAACAGTACCCACCTGCTTTGCCACAGTACATGTGTTTCAGCTTTTGGTGTTTTCAATATGCCTGAAGTGTTTGATCATCTATGCAGGTGTATAAACAACCACGGAAGAATGAAGAAATGGAAATTTCCCAAGGCAATGACAAGAAAGATATTTTTGTCTTTTTGTTTGCTCTGAGACCCAAAGTGCAGTAAAGCCTAGGTGGTCAGTTGTGGGCACAGGAAGGATATTTTTGAGGTTGCAGGAAACTCTGTGAAATGACTGTTTACTTGAAACAAGATCAGATATGAAGCTCTGACTCACATGCAAGTTCTCTTGAGGTCTGAGGCGTGCAGGGTTTTATCCCCTTTTTGTACCTCAATAGCATAAAGCCCCATCTCTGCCCGTACAGGTGCACTTCAGGCCAGAAAGCTGACTGCAGCTCCTACAGACAAATGCACATCAGCTTTTATCTACCCAGCTGATGCATGAATAACTGTGGAGCCAGAGCAGCAGGTAACTCAGAGCTGTCTGTAACAACAGTCACAGAATGGTCAGGGTTGGAAGGGACCTCTGGAGATCATCTAGTCCAACCCCCCCGCCAGAGCAGGGTCACCTACAGCAGGTTGCACAGGACGGTGTCCAGGTGGGTTTTGAATGTCTCCAGTGTGGGAGACTCCACAACCTCCCTGGGCAGCCTGTTCCTGTGCTCTGCCACCCTCAAAGTAAAGAAGTTCCTCCTCATGTTTAGGTGGAACTTCCTATGTTCAAGTCTGTGCCCATTACCTCTTTTTCTATCCCTGGGCACCACTGAAAAAAGACTGTTCTTATCGATCCAACAATCGCAACAAATAATGGAGTATAGACTTCAGGAGCTACCCAGCTTCGAACTCTGTGTTGTCATGGCTAGATGGCTGTCTTTCCACCTCAGCTGCCTGACTTGAAGATACACTTACACTCTCTGTGAATAATGTGTGCACTGGTCATCCATATGCAGGTGGAGGTGAGCCTGTTCCCAGCAGAGTCTGTGCTATGTCGGGAGGAGAGGAGCGTAGTGAAACCCCCGACAAATTGCGTTCCTCGTGCCCTGCCAGGTTTCTGCTGGTGCTTCTCAGTACAAGATGACTCAGGCTTAGGCTGTTGCTGCAGCACAGCAGGAGGTTTTAACCCCTACTTCATGCTGCCAAGGGCAATCAGTCTAATTATGGCTTCCTGTGATACTGGGGTTCTTGGTATCTGAATAGGTGAATGCACCTCCATCCCTTTCTCCATCCCTCTGCAGGGCAGACAGACCTGAAGCACTTATTATTTCCTAGGCGGGAAGCAGGTGTTTAGCGAAGAGCATAAATCCTACAGAGCTAGGGGGAAAGAAAGGAAGCACTCAGTAAAATAGATGCTAGGGAAGAAAAATAAATACAAATCAGTAATTCTGCCACCAGGCACCCGCTGGCATTGTCAGCGAAATTTAGTAAGAGAGGTGTACTGAGCCATAGGTTTTGCAAACGCTTTTTTCCGAAGCCTGTTACAGGTCTCTCTGCATGTTTATTTATTACTGTCTTCACAGCACTTCATTCAGGCTTTTTAAATGATTCTGAAAGGCATGAGGTTTAACATCTACAGGTCTGATGTCATGCTTTAACCTCCAGAAGAGGACCAGCAAGGGCAGCAGCTGGGTGACATTTCCCACACTGTTCTAGCAGCGTGTCTCTGGCTCCTCCTGGAAAGCTGACTGCTTGGGGTGAGAGGAAGAGGTCATCTGCACACTCACACTGTCAGTCCTTGACCTTTCTGTTGACAATATCTACAAGGTGTCCTTTCTGACAGCTGCAGTGACAGAGCTGTTTTGCCATGGGGACACATGTCCAGGCTGAAATCATCAACTCATTTCATCTAAGCTGCTGAGCACAAAAAGTTAGCGCTTTTTGGCCGCTCAAACAACAGCTCTGGTTTTGAACTAGTGGCCTTTTGGTGACAGGCTCTGATATCCTATTACCAGATCCCAAGCCATCCAGCTCCTCTGAACACATGCACGCTCAAAAAACAATTACATATAAATGTAAATGACTCTGAAGTGCCAAGTGATAGAGACGTGACCTTCACCTGGGTGAGTGGATTGTGCGAGACAGCATGCGCTGGAGGTAAGCTGACACCCACAGCCTTGTTGTCTTGGCAGTTTCAGAAACCAGCTCTGGCCCCAGACCCTTGCTGCCCTTTGCTTCCCTTCACCTGCACCCTCCTCATGGACAATAAAAACGAGACGTAATACATCACTTTTGTGATGGCTCTACTTTCAATCGAAATGGGAGATCAGGCTCTTGCAACGACTCGTGAGATTTACATTCATCTGCTGCACAGGGTTGTTAGGAAGTGGTAGTTTGGGTCACTTCAAAGTACTTTTATTTTGAAAAATTGGCCAGAAGTTCAGCTGGTGTACATCAACACAGCTCTGTTGCTTCAGTAGAGCTGATTTACTCCAGCTGAGGATATGGCCTCATATCATATGGCTGTTTTTTAAGTTAAAAGTATATAATGCTGCCAAGTACAAGACAGGCAGACACAGAGTTCAGAATGAGAGTAAAGGAGAATTCTTTGTAGGAAGGTCTTGTTCCTGTATAAAGACATTTATAGCAAATGATTAAGAAATTATGTGTCCCTACATTTTCTAAGCATGCCGTGTTTGGATATAATTGTGTTACTTTGAATATTATTACTTCCATTTACAAAGTGAAATTCCAGCCTTGCTCTTTGAAAATTTGTCCCTTCGTACTTAGTAAATCATAATTATACTGTCACAGCGGTTACCAGTGGACCCTGAGGGTCAGTGGACTACTTCTAACGGAATCACAAAAGGTAACTAAGAAAATCAAACCTATTGTTAATAATCTTGAATTCATTATGCAAGGATGTGCAGCAAGACTGAAAAATGTTTTGAGGACTGTAATTTGTAGAAGGCTGGAAAGCGCTTTCAATGAGGTTATATTTCTTTCCACCTTTCTCGTTGTTTTTCCTCATGTTCTGTTCCCATTTAATTTTCAGTCTCTTCCTGATGGTGTGTTTATGTTTTGTTTTCCTTTCACAATACTGATCTTGAGTCTTTAAAATGTATCTACCTAACCTACACCAGGGCATCGATGAATGCTGTTACTGCCATCTTCAGAGCTTTAGAAGTGACCATCAGTGGTGGCACCTGAAGGGTTTTAGGACAGAGCTACCTGTCCAGATGTGATATCCTGACAAATCAAGGTCTTTGTGAGGTAGCTGCAGTGTGCTTATGCTTCTTAGAGTTTTGACTTTCTTTGGTTCCTGCCATAAAAGATCATAGTTCTGAGTCTTTCAGCTGAATATGTGCCTTATATGAGAGTGGTCATCATGGTGAAATCCCTGTCAGAAATCCACAGCAAAGTGCTGAACAGATATTTATCAAAAAAGATAATTTCTTCATCAAAAAAGGTACAGTCTGGACAAAGTGCCTTGAACAGCTCCCTGACACACTGCTGACTTATGTAAATGGAAACTCTCTGTCCCCATGCCCTTTCTTTGTGCTGTGTCCAAATTCTACCATCAGCAAAGCATGAAGCCCTCTGAAGGAGCTTGCTCGCTTGCTTTTTTGTCCTTTGCTTCTCCCTGGATACTGATAGCTTGACTGGGACAGAGGGAATACATTTCCTTCAAACACCTCATCAAACAAGGACTTCAAAAAAGACCTCACTTCTCGCTGGCTATTTTGAAATTGGAGTCGATTTAGAATTTCCAGGACAGATTCTCACATTGGTTGACATATGCACTATTGAATCTAAAATCCATATAATGAACACCAGGATGGGTAGCAATGAGGATTATCATTAACAGAACTGTAGTTTATTCTTACATTGATTGTAAGGGAGAAACTTTGCTGCTAGGAACTCTTCAGTCTGGAGCAAGAATTTATGTGAGGATTGGGTAGAAGGCAAAGACAAAAAAATACATTTGAGGTTTCATCCACAGCTTCTCTAAGTGAAATGCATTTATTAGGAGGTTAGTCACGCTCTGAAGGGTATGAAAGTATACCACAACTAAGGTGTTAGGAATAGCTGATCAAATAGCATGATCTTTTTAATTGTTTGTTTACTGAGACATAAAAAGAGCTAAAAAATGCCCATTTTTCAACAGGAAAATGTAAACATATTCATTAAAAGTAATATCCCATGCAACCTTTTTTTTCCCCCCAAAAGGAGGATACTTGTCTTTTCCATTCTCTCTCCCCTGCTGACAAAATAGGAAAAAAGGACATAAACGAGGAAGAGGGAAACAACGTGAAAAAAAATGTGGAAAGGCAAAAATAGTAATATAGAAAAAAAATGTTCCTGTTTTCACTGCAAGACAAAAGAATTTTGAAGGAAATGAAAATATCTTAATTTTCTATCCAGAAATGTTTTTGATAGAAAACTCTCTCCTTAGACCCATTTGTGGTGTTTATCAACAAGGGGTTCAGCAACAGCACATACTTAAAAATGCTTTTGAAAAAGGTGGAGACTTACAACTTAGATGTGAAATAGCAAAGGAAAAAACCTCTCTGAACATATTTAACTATCCACTTAGAATCCTGTTTAAGGTTGCAAGAGAACAATTTGTTATAATACCATATAAACCCATCCTCTGTTTCCTTCCCAATAATGTGTTCTTGTCTCCTTTGTTTGGGGCTCGCCCGAGTAGTTGTGCGGTGACATAGCAAGCTGGACGGAGGAACTTATCCGGCTGAAAATTAGACCAGGAAAATAAAAAGAGGTTTTCAGTTTTCTCATCGAACTATTTTGTAGTCATCAGTCCGAGTCCTGGCACAAGACAGCAACCAGATATTCTGTCTGGGAACATCCTGGCCTTCTGTGTAGGCCTTGTCCCATGTTTCAGTGAAGGTCTTTGAGATGCTGGCTTGCCCTGGGCAAATTTGGGAAATGAGGATTTCTGTATTGTACATGATGAGACCTGACATGGGGCTGACACCGGAGCTTTTCACATGAAACAGGCAATACAGTTTGTTAAGCCAGAGATCTGCTTCTGTCTTGACTTCGTTTGAATGTGTTGACTGGAGCTACTTCTCAGTCCCATCACAGCAGGTAAGGAGATAGTTGGTGTTGAGCTTCATAACATTGTATCAAAGGGAAACTGGAAAAAATTGCACCAGTCTTCAAATTCTGTAACTTCTGAATATTTGCTTAAAGATATCAAAATGAATCACATGGCCTTCTAAAATAGCACTATAACACCTACCTTCTGGGTATGTATTGTCAGTTCTGTTTCCTCTGTATAGACTGAGAAACTGAAGCACTGAAAAATTAAACCCCAAACCACCCAGAATATTTGTGCCACAGCTTGGACTAGAACTCAGATCTCCTTCAGGAATATTTAACTAAGTAAGTTATGCAAATATATGTGTCCTTCTAAGTGGTGTAGCAGCATCCATGTTAAGACTGGGTGGATAGACATGTTCAAGAAGTGTACCTTTTAAACCATAGGCATTGTGCGGTAAGAGCCCCTTGATCTGATTTTTAACCACCTCACTCTGCTGCACGCTATTTGCCCAAGCTGGGGTGAATGCCCGGCCTAAACAACTTGCCCCTAGTACATACAGAAGAGTTTTTTGTGTACTTGAATTTGCTTTCAGATAATTTTTTACCATGTCCATCTGGACCTTTTTTTTAATGTATTCCTTCAGTGCCATTAGTGAGGCAGTGCAATGCCATTTTTCTAAGGTCCTGAATGTTTACTTCTCCAGGTAGGGTGATTATGGGCATGATGGAATGATGTCTTTAGTCAAGTGTAGATCTTATCTTCCCATGTAACAAGGTAGCCTAATGAAATGAGTTTTATTCAAAGACCTTGTCTCATAACGCTTCAGGAAAACATGATAAATTGAATGATTCTTTTAGCAAATGCATCACACAAAGCACTGGCATATTGCTTATGAAGTTTAATTTTGTAATAGTTCATGGGGTATAATATACCTGTAGCTATTTCAGCGGAATGGATCTTACAGGCTCATTACAAAAGCAGAACTGTTGTCCCAAAATATTGCTTTTCTTGTTGAACTGTTGCTCAGATTCAGGGCAATTTGCATGTATAACCTCCAAGGAATCACCACATCTCACTTCTTAATTTTTTTTCTTTTATTGTGCTATTATTATGAACTATGGTGAAAGTCTTTTATTTAAGTAGTGAGAGCCTAACTGTTATTAGCAGTGGTTTTACAGACCAAATGTGGCAGACCAAATCTAAATCCAAAAATAAATTAGATTTTTTTTAAACTAAGAAAAGTTTGGTTGTTTACCAGCTGAAAGAATGTAAAACTAGACAAAAGTAAAACTATTGTGATTTGAACATACTTTTGTTCTCTTGTATCTCCAGACATGGTATTTTTAACATTTCTTAAGACATATATTAGCTTTTTTTTAATGGGAAGATGGCTGGCTTAATTTACTTATGAAAATGAGGAATTATTCTCCTGATACAGCTATGTTCTCGAGAGTAATTCTGCATTCCCACTACTGTAGAATACTGCAGAATGTAGTGACACTTGGGCTGAACCTTGAGTGTATATTGCCTGTCTTTCATTGTCCATTTGGACCCTTCTGGGCTTGTTTCTAGCTGTGGTGGGCCAGGAGGGGAGCACTTCCCTGTGTGCAAGACTTTCAGTTCATCCAGGATTTCCAAGTGCATTCACAGAAGCGGTGGGGTGAATGTGGGCATGAACACAGTGTCCCACCTCCTATTTGCATGAGAACTCCCCTCCTACTTCAGCAGAACTGCCACATTTGGGCTGTTTGTCTGCTGGGGAAAATGTAAATGTTGACAGTATAGTTTGTTTCAGTGGGAAAGGGTGTGGGGGTGACCTTGCAGTCTGCATAGGTATAACCTAAATGACTTACTCCAGTTTTTGACAAAGCATGTACTTAGTGTCTCCTGGTCCCTGAAGACTGGTACCATAAGCATTTCACCATCTGTCCTTTCTTAAATAGGGTAGCATACTTCTAAATACACTGAGTTGCCGGGCATACAATGGCAGTTCCTGGAGACTCCTAAGTCTGCTCCAGTGTGTGCTGTGCTTATATCCAAGCTGTATAACCACTACCTCTTCAACCAGAAAACCGTGTGAGAGAAAGAGTTGATACAGATCTAGGTCTTGCCCCTGTACAGAGTTTGGATGCAAGAGGCGTAGGTTCCTAGACCAGGGATCTCTAAAGCACTCCCAGGTAGACTTCTTTAGACATGGACTGTAAACATCTGGGGCTGTCACAACAGACTGGGCTCATTACTTTTCCCTAGCTTTTCCTCAGCTCCATTAATTTCTCCTTGCCTTTTTCTTCCCTACAACATCCTTAGAATTAGAAAGACTGAAAAGTAACCAGGATGAGTTTGTGGCAGCAGGATCAAAGAGCAGGGCTGAAGTCCATTGAAATCAATGTGAAATTTTCAAAAGGGTAAAATACCACAGGCTTTTTTCATGCTCTCATTCCACGTTGTTTGTGTTACAGTAATCTTTAGAGGAGCCTAACGAAACTGGAGCCTCACCCTGTTAGCCATTGCCTATGCAGCACTGGCTAGACCCTCAGCTTCATCGGATTCATTGGAGTCATGCCAAGGCTGAGCAGCGAGGCTCTGAACCCATCTCTGCTGCAAACATCTTACTGGATAGGAAACACCTGGCCTCAGGAAGCTCAGATCTGGAGCCTTTACATTCTGGCATAGCAGAAATATTAATTACTGCTAACATTAACGCTAGGGCAGGGGAGTTGAGTGATTTGCCCTAAGTCACGCAGCAGGCTGTGGCGGGACTGGGTCTCCTGAGACCCAGACCCAGACTCTCAGTCCTTTTCTGTCTGTCTGAGGAAATGATCTGTCTGAGCATTGTGTCACTCAGGGAGCCAGTTCCAACAGCAGTTTCCACGTTTTGGGAGTGGGTGGGAGAAGTTCACGGGCACATTAACTAGGAAGAACAAGTGCGGTACCTTTGTCGGAGTCTGAACCCACACTTGAAATCTTCTGGGTTCTGAGGGCTGGAAAGCAGTGACCTGTAACATTATCTCAGTTCATATTTTTTGATCTAGCTGTAATGAGATACACTTTTTTATTGATTACTACAAACCTCTCATTTTTGGCTCTTGAGTGAATAAAATGAAACTTCAGTAACTTGACTTTGAACACTGAAAACTGTCAAATATATATATTTAAATTATTCCTTTTATATAAAGCTACAAATTATATTCAGTTTGAAAACTCGGACTCTCAAGATTGTTGAATCTCTTTATCCATTGTTTACTTCATTTCAAAGCACTAGAAAATGCTTCAGGGGTGGCATCTTATACAGTTTGGAGTCTACTTCTCCAAACCTTTCCAAAGATTATTGGTTAGGATGTCCATGTTATTTAGTTTGGAACTCTTTGTTAATGAAACTTTTAGTAGCACTGAACATGGTAGAATTTATCATGGGATAAAGGAGTTAAAAATCTCTATGGAATTGAATTTGAAATCTATATAATGCATGTACTGTATTGCACATATATACCACAGTCAGTATCTTTAATCACATTTGGTGTTTCTGTCTATCTGCATATACTTCACGATTTTTTCTTCTGTAGCTTCAATTAGTGTTTAATGAACTTAGCGAGAGTTAATTATTAAAAAGTGACTTCAGGGGTCAAGCCTGTTTTACTTAGATCCACAAAGACACAGCATGAATGTGGTTTTGCCACTATGAAAATTGTAATGAAAAGCTCATTATTATTTTTTTAATCAGAGAATAAAAAGCTGACCAGTCTATGTATCCTCTCCACAACACATTCTCTGGCATTATTACTATACATATTTATAAAGCAGCAATCTGTTCTGTGTTCAAGTATACCACTCTTACAAATCTAACAGCAAGCATCCATTTAAGTCTGACAGCATCATTCAGTTCTTTTTATGTTCCTCCTCCTTGCTGATTTAAAAATGTTATGAAATTGAAGTAGACTGTGGTAAGTACAGTGACAATATGTTATTTTCCCATTAAGTACTATGGGATGTGGTCTTATGTGCCTTGCTTCAACGCCTGTGATAATTAAACATTAGGGAGGGGTGCTGAATGTAATTTTTTTTAATGACACCAGAGTCACAATGTTAATGCAGAGTCAACATGCCTACAACATTTTGGATTCAAATCCATAATTTTTTACAGCCAACATTTGTGTTTTAATGAATGTCTCACACTGTCCTTTTAGCATTTGAGCTTGCGTGAGATATACCTATATTGCTCTTCGGTCGCACCTGGGTAACGTTTGAGCTGCCGGGCCTTGCGCTGGCCTCTCCTGACCAAACAGGGAGCAGTGGGGTCTCCCTTACCTTGCCTGCGGTGAGGACGGAGAGCCAGCAGGAAGCTCCTGTACACTTCAGTCCCCCCCCACGCCCTACGACTGCCTGCGCAAGCGGGGTTAAGACCAACCTTGTCAGGCTGACCTCTGCTGCGGTCCTGCCTTTGTCGTACCCTCGCAACTGGCATGGATAGAGTCAGCGTATGCGTGGCTCTTCTGAGCAGCAACATGCCTCCAGTCATACCCCAGCTTTCACTATTGTTAGGCTGATTAATGTTTCACGGCTGGTAATAACGCTGAAGATATTCAGATTTAGCCTGCTGATCACTAATACTCTGCTCTAAATAAGAACGGAAGCTCATTCTATGTTCATATTGACAAAAGAATCCTGCAACAATGACTCTTAGTGCCTGACATTTAGAGAGGTCAAGATCTCGCTAATCTTCTGCTGTCTTCAAGGATTGTTGTTGATCGCTGCTTGGAAGATTCAGAACTGTCACTGCAGTGGGTGATGAAGATCAAAGTCAATCTCCTTTGCACACAGGCATTTGGTGGTGTTCAGAGCCAAGGCTCGAGCATCTGACCTTTAGGTTTTCATTCTATCCTTATGTTACAACCATGCAGGATGCATTTCACCTGAAGCGCCAACGCAATTTAGACAAAAATTCTGGACTACATGTGGTGTTTGTTATCGTGTTGTTTGCCTGAGCCTGTACAGCCTATCTGTGGAGGGATGATGCATGTTTTGTAATGACGGAGCCTTGGTAATTTGAGATGAATTATTAAGTGCTGACAATAAATGAGCATCAATATGCAAACAAATAAGCAATGACAAGGAAAAGCGGTAGAGAGGGGTAAGAAAAATGGCAAGGTTTCCTGAGGATCGGACAAAGATGTTTCTCTGGGATTATTTTGACTGGTGTCAACTCTTCCTTTTATTTAGAAGCAATTTCTTTCAAAGCAATAAATATTTGAAAACTTCGTATTTATTAAGTGTTAATTTTACCCCTAGGCCTTTTGAGCTAAGAGTTCAAAACACAACACTGGAAATACACACAGGCTCCATCTGTTCATCTCCTGCTGCATGCTTTGAAAAATGTCACCCAAAGCCTTCATTATTTTTAGTGGTGCTATTTTTTCAGGTTTTGGATCCTTGCTTTAACCTTCAATATCTGTATCTAGCTCTGCCTCTGCAAGTGACCTCTTCAGTAGCCTGTACAGCTACACCTGATCACCCACTGCAGCTCAGGGAAGTCAGGCCATCACCAGAAGGCCAATTTCCATTTTTAATTAGGGCCTGTGGGCAGGGATCTATATTCAAGACTTTGGCCCACTTCAATCCACAGAGAATTTCCCACTGGTGTCTCTGGAAAATTGCGCACAAAGATGAAGCACAATAAACAGTTTTTTACAGGAACCAACTAAAAAAACATCTCCATTATTTAGGTGCCCTGTGTTGGCATTTAGTGTGTGGTCACAATTTAGATTTATGGAGCTCTATTTATTCACTGTTGTGGTGGGTTGACCCTGGCTGGATGCCAGGTGCCCGCCAAAGCCACTGTATCACTCCCCTCCTCAGCTGGACAGGGGGAGAAAAAATATTATGAAAAGCTCATGGGTCGAGATCAGGACAGGGACATCACTCAGCAATTACCATCACAGGCAAAACAGAGTCAGCTTGGGGAAATTAATTTAACTTATTGCCAATTAGAAGTCAGAATAGGGTAATGAAAAATAAAAACTAAACCTTAAAGCACCTTCCTCACCCCTTCCTTCTTCCCAGGCTTATCTTTACTGTCTAATTCTCTACCTCCTCCCCCTGAGTGGTGCAGGGGGACAGGGAATGGGGGTTGTGGTCAGTTCGTCACATGTTGCTTCTGCTGCTCCTTCCTCTTCAGGGGGAGGACTCCTCACATTCTTCCCCTGCTCCAGCATGAGGCCCCTCCCATGGGAGACAGTCCTCCACAAGCTTCTTCAACATGAGTTCTTCCCATAGGCTACAGTTCCTCACAGATTGCTCCAGCACGGGTCCCTTCCACAAGGCGCAGTCCTTCAGGAACAGACTGCTCTGGCATGGGTCCCCCATGGGGTCACAAGTCCTGCCAGCAAACCTTCTCCAGCGTGGGCTTCTCTCTTCATGTGCCACAGGTCCTGCCAGGAGCCTGCTCCAGCGTGGGCTCTCCACAGGGTCACAGCCTACTTTGGGGCATCCACCTGCTCCAGCATGGAGTCCTCCATGGGCTGCAGAGGGACAGCCTGCCTCACCATGGTCTTCACCATGGGCTGCAGGGAAATCTCTGCTCTGGTGCCTGGAGCATCTCCTCCCCCTCCTTCACTGACCTTGGTGCCTGCAGAGTTGTCACTCTCACATATTCTCACTCTTCTCTCTGGCTGCAATTGCACAGTTTTCTGCCCCCTTCTTAAATATGTTATTCCAGAGGCGCTACCACCATTGATGGTGGGCTTGGCCTTGGCCAGCGGTGGGTCAGTCTTGGAGCCGGCTGGCACTGTCTCCGTCAGACATGGGGGAAGCTTCTAGCAGCTTCTCACAGAAGCCAACCCTGTCACCCCTCCACTAGCAAAACCTTGCCATGCAAACCTAATACATCTGTGTTTTTCTCCTGTCCCCATCCTCTTTCCCCTCTTTCATTCCCTTCTGCTTGCTTTGGTCCACATCCTAACACTTTTCCTCAGCTTCCCAAACCTTCCCTGTCTCATAGGCTGAGACGATCAGAATTTGAATAATCAGCGTTGACACTTTTGAGTGCCATCATTAGGGGTTAGACTTAATCCCTTGGGAGGAACAGAGCCCTGGGAATTCACAGCTTGCAGAGCATAGTCTTTAGTTGTCTGCATATTCAGCACCATAGGGCTTACAATTTGTTCAGTTTTGAAGTTTTTTTTTGTAATTTTGTGGCTCATTTAAAGAGAACGACAGTTCAGGTTCTGCAGAACATCTATCATGAAAACACCAAGCCAGTCAAATCCCATGAATAGGATACAAGCAGGATCTGCTTTGAAAGATTTTTCATTTTTCTTTTTTTTTTCCCTTGGGAATTAGGTTCCTGATTGTAGTAAGTGGAAGCACTGTATATGTGGTATTTCAAAGCTTCTGTAAACTAGGCTATTTATTTATGTGAAATATGTATCTAGATGCAACACTTAAAACTCCAAATCTCACATATCTTTTTTGTTCTTGCTGGCTATAGGCAAGAATTTCTCCTGATATGAAATACTAAAATGTGCGTGTTCTTGTGTTTTGGGTGGTCGCTCTTTCCCAATTTTAAAGAAGGCATCGCTGAGATTTAATTTCACTGCTATCCCTGAACTTCATAAACATTATCAAAATGACTTGGGTAACCCTACTCCACTGAGAGACCTGACCTGTTAGCACCGCACTCCATGATATGTAAAAGACATGCTTGTCTTGGAGAACAAAGAGACATATTAGTAATCAGTGCAAAGCCAGTGCATGAATTAAACTATGTATAAAGATAAAACCTCAGGGAGAATATCATCATCTTTCATAGATGGACATAAAGGGAACCTGCTCTTGAGGAAAGGCTTGAACAGGGAAAGTGTCAACCTAGGAGGTGAAATTAGGTCTCATTAGCTAGCAAATATAAAAGGCTCTGTAAAGACTTTTCCTTTTGAAGAAAGCTGATAATGTCTCATTTTAGAGCCACACTAAACAATGTTGGTAAGTTGTGCTCAGGATGTTGATTATCATGAACAGCTATCGTTTGGTAACGTTGGTCTTTGCCTGTAAAGACCTTGTGAGGTCCGGTCCCAGGACTTCTGAGTATAAATCGCTGCAGTCAGATCAATCTGAGTTTGTTATTTCCCCAAGTGTGGATTTGTTCTCCTCTGCAGTCTCATTTGTCCTTGTGGGAGCTGCACCGATTCAGGCAGATCATCCTCTGTGGCACAGAGGTGTTCAGCTTTTCTTAATAGGAGTGTGCTGGTTCAGTAAGCTTCCCTTGACTCAGGAGTGTCCTTGCCCTCCTTGTTGGGGCAACACTGAGTGAGGATAACTGTAGCCTTAAACCAAGGTACCCAGCTGTCTCCTGGGAAGCTTGGATCTTCAGAACGGGGTGAAGCCAGAGATCCTTCCCTTGCAACATCTCCTATAGCATGACAGAAAGTTGTCATGGAGCAAGTGGGAGAAAGATGAGTCTTACTAAAGCCTATGTCATAAGACTACAGAAATCATAGGGTCTAAAAGATACCGCTTTGTGGTTTTTGCCCAAGCAGTAGCTATTCCTGAGGACCACAGCATCTCTCCCAACATCTGCCTTGTTTCTCTCCTAGGTGCTTATCTCCTCCAGGGCTGAAAGCCTTAAAGGGTTATTCTTGTAAAGGGTTACCTTATAAGTTACCCTTGTAATACTTTAAGAGTGGGTTGCCTCTCATAGACACCCCTCTCCTCCCCTTAAAGGGAATGGGCATCTTATTATGGTTGTTCCTGACTAGTTATAACAGATTTGTGCTCAGGAATCTAAGTTTCTTTAACAGCTTTTTTAAATTCCAGACATAGGAGTTTGGGTGGAAAGGGTTGGGAAAAGAACAAGAAGTCTTTTAATTAAGCGTGTACATTCCCCTTTATACCCTGAGTTGGTCATAAACCTGGGAACAGGAGCCAACTGTTCAGATTCTAACTCCAATTATTCAACTCTACAGAATGTTCTTGTTACCATTGGAAATATTAATAACAATAATTTATCATAATTTCACCTTCAAAGGGAACAGTGAGAAAAGACAGGTGAAAACAGGTTAATACAGGGGAAAATGGCTGACTCCAGATTTGACTTAAAGGTTAGTAAAAGCAAAGCACTTTTTCTTGTATAAGAAAATGTGTCATTTTAACAACATAGTTTTAGTGGCTTATACTTTTCCTTTGTGTTAGCCTTTCCTTTTGTCTCATCTACTGTTAAGACATGACAAGCCTGTTCTCAGGACACAGCACCCAGTGCTAGGCATCTTACACCCAAGAACCTGTCTTGTTTCCCCACTTCCAATTCATACTACTGCGGGATGTGGTAACATATTGAGTTATCAGTCAAGCTATTAAGCTGGCTGTAACTATTTTTAATAAAATACCACAAAATGATAGAAAAAAAAATACTTGAAAGATGAGGATTTGACCACTTTACATGTGTTATAGATTCTGAACATGATGTGCAAATGGTAAATTCTGAAAAGTTATCTTCCGCATAATGTCATTTCTGCAGAACTCTCTTGCCTCAGGGTTGTGAATTATTGTGCTGTGAACATTATAGGAGAGATTATTTACAATAAATCGTGTAAAACCCCAAATGTTTTGCAATCAGAATATGTCAAACGCTGAGGAATGAGGAACCCACTTTGGTTTATAACTTCCTTCAAGTATGAGCCAAAAACTGTACAGTACTGTACCTAATGGAAAAGCATCCAGACCAATCTCTATAAATACTTACCACAGTCCCATAAACTAACCTATTAGAAGCACTTGACATTTTCATTTATACCTGTAAAACTGGTGAAAAAAGTTACATAGGCTGAGTTCTTTAGTGCTTTCTCAACATTTCTCACGCACAAAATAACTTATAATATACCCTAAAGAATTGTTCATATAGTCTCTTGGCTGACTGTCTGTTATCTAAAACACAGTTTATCTGAATAATATGAGTTATGCTTCCTCTAGTTCCCAATTTATGATGTTAGAAGCATTCCTGTTTATTTCTCCAGTGCAGTTGGTATGCTGTAAAAATCTACTGGAATATTCCCAGGTAATAATGTAATAGGAGCCTTCACGGTAGTTGTGAAATTATAATATAAACTTACATTTGCAAAATGTTAAAGTTTTTTTACCAAAAGGTCAGGAAATTAATTCTGCCACATTACCCATCTGCAATATTAGATATACATTTAAGATTGCTTTTTATGCTGTGTATCAACATACGAATTTAAAAAGAGAAAGAGAAAACACTCTGCTGGAAAGGATGTGGGCAAGTAGGTGAACCCACAGATTCTCTTGGACTGCCCTGATTCAAGTATTTTGGTTGCAGGTACAGAAAACTTAAAGAAAACTTTTGGGAGAATTTTTGAAAGAGGCTCAGTATGCTCTGGACTGGTAACACCGCTCCCAAGTGAAAACAGAAATGGCCAGACAGATTAACATTAACAGTAGGAATTATATGCCAACATTTCTGAAATACACAACTATGAATGCAAATAAAATATAAGATGTATGTGATGTGGAACAGATCACAAGACAGATTAGTTCATCCTTCAGACTGTTCAAAGAAATGTTGGACCCGAACCCCATGAGTCAGAAGTACAAATGAGATACAGAACTTCACGCTAAAACTACTTGACAGTTTCCTGCATTGCTGGTACCACATCCTTTGCTAGCACAAATTTGTGTTTCTCTGGCTTTACAAATCATTTGCAAACTTTTTCACTGAATGTGCGTGTGGAGACGCCCAGTGCATAACCTTAAGGGCGATGAGCGGGACAGTTTCTGCACCTGACTACCAAAGACCCAAACACTCAAACCAGCTCTCTGCTGCTCGCTTCAGAGCAGTCTTTTTGGAAAGAAAAAAAGATTGTAAGGTAACCTAGGAAATCTATTTTTATCAATCACCTGTGTCTATCGGTCATGTACATGTAGCACTTCAGTGGAAAGAACAAAGTCTTGCAAACTAGTATTGATTATAAAGTCATGTCGCTGCAGCACCACTTAGTCTCCAGACAGTCCACAGCCTGGTGATGGCAGGCTGGCTCGCTGCAATTGCTTTCTGAAAAGCCTGGGAAGATGCACGCTTGGCGAAAGCTCTCACCTTCTGCTCTTATTTCACACCAAAGACAGCGATATATGCAGTGTATGCAGCTGCATGCGCTGTACTGTCTCGGTGTCATTTTGTTTTCAAAAAGAGCTGTGAATTTAAAGTCAGGCTTTTAGGATTAAGAAGCCATACCTTTCCATGTAGTCTCTTTTTACTGCTTGGTCACAGTGCTATCTTTTTAAGTAAAACCTAGAATCTCAAACTTTCAGTAAGTCTGCTTACGTACTACCAAGGCAACTAAGCAGTTGATTTGGAAGCACACCATATGTGTTTTTATCCTATACTATACTGAAGAGTGTAAATTTTAAGAGAATTTATGTGGAAACAAATTTACAAATGTTATAATTCCACACGCCCAATCTGACTTTTAATGGTTAAGATTAGCTGCTAAATACCCCACAGTCCTAAATGATCAGGTAAAATATCAATACGTAGAAGTAAAACTTGTGATATCCATGTAGGGAAATAGGTACTAAGGTTTCATTTTTATTAGTTTTGCAGTAATTTTGATAAAACATGTAGCTTGTAAAATTTACAGTAGTATTTCAATTTGATCTGAGTAGCACAGAAATGCCTTTCTGGTCGGCCCGCAGAATATACTGTTGTTAATAGCATTTTACTATCCAACTTATTTTTACGCTATTTGGGAACTCTTACGCCAATGTTTTTGACAAAGCTGTTGAAATGCATTGGCCAGAGAGAAGATATTTTTACCTTACACAAAAAATGATATTCAACGAGAAGCAAATCAAGCAGTTATGCACAATTCCTTGTGGTATTTCAAGCAGAAATTTGTCTAGAAAGAAAGTCTAAATTTTCACACAGAAACATAATCCTCAGCACACAGGAAACCAACACAAACAATGGCAAGTTACGGGGTACCCGGAACAAAGCAGTGCTCCATAACATGCATAGCATGTTGCATTACAGGTAAGTTGGATGAGCAGAAGACATACTCTATATTTTGCAGCTGTCCTCCAGATAAGATATTTCTGTCGTTCTGTTGACGGTTGCCCTTTGAGTTGTTAGGGAAAATGCTGATTTTGGCTGCTGTATGGCCTGCAGGAAGCAGCAACTAACTTCCCCTGTCAAAGATCTGTAAAGACTGTGGCATTTATGCTGGTGTTTTTCCTAACCTGGAAGGAACAGCATGACAGTTTCATTGCCGAAGGTACAGTGATGCACAGACGCCTTTCGTCAGCACTGATGTGAAACTAGCCGTGGTTTTCTGTGCTTTCTCAAGCCCAGTTCAATGGTTTGGTTCTAGGTTTGCTATTCATCCCTACTTATAAACTACTTATCTCTGGTGACTGCCAGGAGTGTCCTCGCGACAAGCACCCTGTATGATGAGTGGAAATGGTTACAGACCTTCAAAGGGACATATCTAAGAACTTGTCTCCTGGAGATGAGTACTTTGTCAGAAGGATCCTGAGTAGAGGACTCTGTGCAAGTAGGTGTTTCAGTTGAATTCCTGAAGTTACCTGGGTAAATCCAGGTCCTTTCCCCCACTAGGACTATTCTCGAAAATGTTTTCAGCCCTTAAATCTTTTTTGCACAGTTGAGAAAAGACAGAACTGTGGTGTCAGAGTCTTGTCCCCCANCAGACACAAGATTTTTTTCCTTAATGTATATTTCTGATGCAGCCACATGCTGGGTTCTTTAGATTAAACACATTTGGCGATTCAAGTTTACTTTTAGAAACAGCCTGCTTTGTTTTCTGTTCTTAGTTGTTTTTCTTTTTTTTTCTTTTTTAAACCCATGAGTTTACTTTTTGTACGTCTTGTCCTTTTAAGGAATGCAGGCCTCTTCTTCCATCTCCTATTGTTTATTTAGTGCTTTGTGGAAACACACTAATCTTCGTAGCCAGCAGCCCATTGTCAGCCTCCTTGGGTTGCCTCTGGCATCGTAACTTTTAAAAAGATGATTTCCATCCATTAAGAGGTAACTTAATTTTGGTCTGGATTAATCTCATTCAGCTTTAACTGTCTAAAGTTAAAAGTATCTGTGCCAAGCCAGTTATATGGGCTCCTTCTGAACTTAATGGGGAAAAAGACATCTCCAGAAGGTTACTCACCTCACCACTATCTCTGGGTGTGACTCTCTCTGTTGGCAGAGTGCCTGGATGATGAGCTTTGGCTCTGAGGGACCCTCCCTGCTCATGTGTGTTTCACGTTTCCAGGTTGACCTTCACAAGGAAAGGGTGAGAAGCCTGTGCTGTCATAACATCCCCAACATACTTACTGCACTGTGTGGATGGTGCTTTGGCCTAAGTTCTGTTTGCTTCAGTTTAGCTTAAATGTCTTCCTAGCTGCCATTCAATAAACTTAGATTTTCAGCGGGTATAAAATTGTTCACACATGCCTTTGCACCTGGTTAATTAAAAGAACAATAAAAAATGGATTGTGTTGAGCTGATGCAACTCCAAATACAAACAGCTCTAATCACTCCTCTGATTCTCCTTTATGCATCTAATTTTTCTGTAAAAGGCTGCTCAGAGCCATAGGTCTTGTATTGGCCAAAGGCTAAACACTTCTAATGCTGTTTTTCATTCTCAAGACCATAAGTGCGGTATATTTCTTTTGCAGTTTCACTCTTCCAGTTTTCCTTTGTATTATTATAGATTCCCTCTTGGGATCAGCAAAATAATATGTGAAGAATATTAGTGATATGGAAGCTTGCTTCAGGGTTATCTTTAGATATCCGAGTTGAACTCTACAAGTGAGGTACTAAATCTGCCTTGAGATTATCAATACAAGAACAAGTCAAAATGTAGGCTTTAAAAATAGCTTGTACTCCTTTTGTTCCAGGACAGGAGGAGAAACTGAACCACGCTCTGCAGTCACAGTTGCAACACAGCTGGCTTCACTGAGCTGGCACTGATGTGACTGCCAGCAGAGTAAGGCTACATGTATCTTATTCAAAACAGTCAAGTATCACAAGGTGTGCAGATACCATAGCATGGGTAAGGCACAACAGGAGGTGCAAATGACTGCTCGTTTTGCATATAATCATCCTGAGTGATGATGGTAATAGTCATGCTATTAGATTCTTTGGCTGGGGTATATATAATAATGAATTTACAGTAGCTTAGAGAAACGACAGTACAATAACATTGTATATGCAAGACGTAAAAAAATAAAACCTCTGATATTTGTTAGGTATTCTATAATATCTTATGCGTGGCTGGCATTTCATTAATGGGCTCATAAAACTTTTATAATTATGTCTCACTACTGAGGTCCACAATGAGCCCAGTTATTTTCAGGGAGTAAAACCTGCCTTCACTAATGCTTTTGCAAGGAGCCAGGTATTGCCCTACTCTTAAGGTTGAGTCACTGAGCCCAAAAATTTTACAAGAGCTGCCTGAGGTTTATACCAATAAAAATCTGGGTTTTCTTTTTTTTTTTTTTTTAACAGTAAAAATCTGTAAGTAAAACAAAGTTTAACCTTTAAAGGTGTAAAGCTTAGGTTATTGGGCCATTTGTAATTTTTTTTGGCAAAGTTGAAGTGTTGCATGTTTTTCAAGGGAACCTAATACTCTATTTCAAGAGGATTTGGATATTTGGAAACCTTTAATAATTCCTTTTGTCTTCTAAGTTCTTCTAACACAGAAGAGTTTTAAAAACTTCATTCTGTTTTCAAAATAAAAATGCAAATAACCCTTTGATATAGTTTGTACATAAAGGAATAAGCTGTTTTTTTCATATTTGTTCCTTCAATTAGCCAGTCTTGCCCAATAAATTTTACTGTTTTGTTACTAATAACTAATGAAGAACAGGTAACAAAAGCCACAACAGCATCTTGTACTCATTAAGAGCTGGATCAAGCTAGCTTGCACATCGCATGAAGCACGCCGTCACATATAGAAAGCAAGAAGTGTTTGGGGCAGCATACATTATTAATTAGAGCTGAAGCTGGACTTCTGTTGTGGCAATCATGACTTTCATGTTCTATTACTTTCATGTTCTAAAAATACTATGCATGACTTGATGTTTTATGGTTTCTGTATGTGAGCGGGTGGACATTAGACATATTTTATGAGGGTCTGCAAGCTTAAATTCTCCTCACTAAAGGAGAGGAGAAGTTCAGCAAGGGTATGGTAGCAACATAAAGCCCTTCTACCTGAGAGTGAATGTCCATGGAGGGCAGCAGTCAGTTCCTGGCACCTTGTGGTCAGTAGGATGAAGCTGGAACATTTTTCATGTCCCAGAACATCAAAAATTCTCTGGATATTTTGTAGCCTCTTCTTTGTTTTGTATTTCTCAAGGCTGCTGGTGCCTCTGGTATAGGAGAGGCAGCATTCTATGCCCATCCTCATATCTGTACTTTGGCTGGTATGGCAATCTACCCCTTCTAAGATTTCCTGCCAGCTCCTGGAGTTCATTACAGAAATGCTCTTCAGCCATTTCATGCTAGCACTGTTTGAATAGTCCGAGTGCAGCAAAAAGTTTGCCCTGGATTTGGGAACTCATTAACTCTGTCTTGTAGAATTTAAGTATGGTCAAGCTGATCATTTTCTTTTGGGGTAGTGATAGCTAAGTAGGTGACAAAGCTGTCAATACAATGCTTTCCAATGATTGGATCCCCCTTTTTGAAAGTGATTAAGAAAAGGTAAATGTGAGACTTTGCTATTTCCTCTGTTAGCACAAATTGGTGCATAAACTTGGCAATGCACAGCTGGATGAAAGGGTTAGAGGGTAGTCTTCTGACAGGATCTCCATCAGAAATCAACAGGTTGATAAGATGCAGTCAAATGTCTTCTTTAAGTTATGCTTGAACAGCTAAAGCACTTATGTGGATCCTTCAAGCCAAACACTTGTATTTTGTGCTGAAGCAGAAAGGGAATGCAAACATAGTTAAATACTACATTTCACATGGGGGCCAGTTACCAGCAGCTGAAGGGCAGTAACTTCCTAAACTGCTGGAGCATGATCCTTGTGATTTTGATTCTGTCTTGAGGTAGCTTCAAGTAATGACAACCACAAGCAAAACTCCCTAAGCAGACTGCTTGCATCCCTTTAGGTGTCAGAGAACAGACGCTGTAAAATTAATTTGTCATTTTGTTATAAAGCCACACTGCTGACCTCAAGAAGTTGGAGATTTTTATTCTTATATTTGAAACTAGTTTGGAATAGAGTCCTGTACTTGCTCGGATATTTCTCCATGCAGATCGTTCTCTTCTTAGGCAGGTGCGCGGACTTCTGCCCCAATGCAGTGAGGTCATCTACAAGTGAACTGCTCTGCAAATCCATCAAGAGAGACATGGTTCAATGACATCATCCTCATGTCATCAGTGGGAGCAGAGGTTGCTTAATATCTCATGGAATGGTAATGTTAGTGTTAGGCTTGACATTTTTTGTATTTGCAAAATCAAGCAGTTGAGAGATCAGACCAATTAATTATACTTTTTAAGACCTTTTCTCCTCAAATAAAACTCTAAGTGTTGTGAATAGACTTCAGCTACCACAGAGCTTTATTGGAAATGCTTAGTATATAGAAACATGAAAAAAAGACGTTAATAAGCTTACAACACTTTGTGAGATCTATCTTTTGGTCAGCCTGTAAAGTGGTCTTAAATAATTTTGTTTTCTTGGTTGCTTCAAGGGCTTTATTTTCATTCCTGAAAGCTGTTTGTTCAGCCAGTTTCTGAAATAACCAACATTTTCCAGGGCTATAATCTACTTTGACTAAAGAAAGTCTGAAGATGGCTGATGTTCCAGGGAACATGTGTTTTGAATTGAAGAACAATGATACAGTTTTGTTTGCACTCATAAATAATGAATCTTTTTCTGACCACAAGTAAAGATTGTCTAAATTAGTCTCCTGATTCACTAATTGATCTGAAGCGTATGCTGTGTCACAGCTATCAATATACTGATGACTGCATGTGTCTAAGAGAGCTACAGTAGTGTTTATGAAGGACATTATAAAAAATATAAAGGGAGTTAGAAATGAGCTTTGTGGATTATCTTCAGTTAATGGCATGGCAAATGTCATTTTATGGACCTAATTTACTGAACATTAATAATGCTACAGTTGAGGTAAATCATTTTAATGGCAAGATTTATGTGAATAACGCTGGCACTAATTTACCAATGGAATTTACAAAATCCATTTAGCTCTTCTAAAGAGGCGCTAAGTGGATGTTATGGCTTGGTTTTAGACTGACACTATCACAGGAGCAGGGCAGCCCTGCTCTTTCTTTCTCCCTTGTGCTTGTGCACAAAGAAAGAAAGAAAAGAAAGAGAAAGCCAGATTAGTTCAGCAATAGCACTTTGGTGAGTCAGAGAACAGTGCTGAGTGATCGACCCACTTTTTTTTCTGTGCCTTCAGCCAAGAGCAGATGATTAAAGTTATGCCAAAACCATATTGGGAAAAGGTGCTTGGGGACTGTACCTCCTGCACTATGTCCTCCCTGTACCTGCAGGTAACTAAGCTGATGAGAAGTCTTTAGATCCTTCAGGGGTGCAGAATGCTATTGGGAGAGCGAGATACTGG
>VZSZ01004144.1:73091-165843 GCA_013398815.1 Ibidorhyncha struthersii
CCTCAATACCTATGCCCATTTTGCTTATGAAATTGTTATCTGCTGGTATTAAATGTAGAATGAGCTACAGTATCTATGGTGTGAAGATGTCCAGGATGACTGGAGGGCATTTCTTTTCACAAGAGATGACTGCGTCTCTTTAAGCAGGAACTTTCATGGCAGATAAGGTCCACATGGCCAGCAAAAATTTAGTTAGCTGGGGGAGCTCCCAGGCAGAGAGTGTCCTCAAGAGAAACACTGCAGAACATTCTGTCCCCATCAAGACAATAGCACTGGTTCCTGCCTTTTCAGGAACAAATGCAGAAGTCAAGTTTTTTAGCCTTAGCTTTCAAATTCCACAGGCACTTGCTGTAAAAAAACCTGTTTATTCTCAAGGCAAAATGAGTACAATATAAGTAATTGACCAACCTATAAATTAATCAAGCTGGGAAAAGAAAGGAAGTAGGAAAGAAATTAAGAAATACAATATTATATCTTTTTTTAAATGTATAGACTTAAACATTGACATAGTAGGGAACCACATTAGTAGAAGATAGATAGATAGATAGATAGATAGATAGATAGATAGATAGATAGAAAGAAAGAAAGACAGAAAGAAAGAAAGAAAGAAAGAAAGAAAGAAAGAAAGAAAGAAAGAAAGAAAGAAAGAAAGATAGCCCACAGAAGAAAAATGAGTAAACACTGTAGCATTTGCTAATCAGGTATCTAGTATGAACATACAAGCTGGTCAAATAGTGCATAATTATCAGTTTAAAAATTATTGCATAGAGCATTTGATTATTCACAGAAAGCTATGGGCTCAGCTGAGTGTGAAATTTTATGTACATCTTTTGGAACTGGTTGTTTATGATGTGACATTCTTTAATGGTAAAATGAAAAACAGAACAGTTCTGTGCCGGGACACGAGAGGGTCATAGGGGGAATGCATATTTATGAAGCAAAATAAATATGAAGATGGAACTTCCCTCTCCTTTTCCCATCCCCCGCTTCTGTTTTTTAACTGTACAAAGTCCATGACATGTGATTTACACTGGCTTATATACACTGTAGGACGGCTCATGTCTTTGCGTTTAGCTCTGATTATGGTGTGGTGATGCAGGTACCCTCTTTGAGAAGTGGGTGCTGTTGGAGGCATAATTTGTCCTTTATTGCTTTTAAAAGATTCATGTACTCCTGAAATGATGCAGTAAGACAGTTTTGCAGAGCTATAGTTCTATTTTATCCATCTATTTTAAGGAAATGCAGATATCTCTTCCCATTCAAACCTCTTGCCATAGGATTTCTCTGTATTCCATATTGTGATCTATAATGTACTTACTCTCAGGGAAGAGGGGCTTACTCCTCATTTTACAAGTGAGGACTCAAGAAACAGACAACTAAAGGTTTCAGAACCAGGCTCTGGTGGAATAAGAAATCAAAGAGAGATGACTTAAATCCTTAACCTGCACCTAAAGTACCAAAGTGACTTTTGCCTTCTTAATGTTCTCTAACATCCACTCTGGTGCTCCTCATCCACTTGCCAGCATAGGCAGTACTTGGCATCTTCCCTCAGTTTGTCAGGCTGTAATTTGGGTAGATTCTATGCCCCAGGTTCCTCATCTGTAACCTTAGGCACATAACTAAAATGCCGAAGCTAGCTTAGTGCCCTGAGGTTCCCCCCCATAGAAAATGGAGAGAAACATGTACCTCTGCAAAATGATTCAGGCTTCCTAAGTTTTGATTTACCTGTGAAGGTGACAGTGTCCCTTTCACTAGACAGGGGTCTAGAGTGAGGAGCTCCCAGGGCAGGGGTTTCCATTAGATGATTGAAGTTGGATGGGATGCATGTAAGTTGAGTGTCTTGATAGTGAAGCAAAGCCGGCGTGATGTTCTGCAGAGCCTGATGGGATCATGACGCTTTCTAACAGTAATTATCAAAGAGAGCTGCTCTTAAGAGATGAGTGCAAATTGAATGTAGGGAGGCTGCTAGCACTTATCTTTACTTTACCTTGAGCAGGCAATGTGTAATTTTGCTAGAAACATCCCTTTCCTCCCAAAAGCCTGTTTTTCAATCCTGGGTCCAGATAGTTGCCAACCTATCAAATAATGAGGTGATATTTTGTCGTATGCACAAATGAAGATGAGAAAAATGCACTCCTTGTAAATACATTCTCAGAGGAAAAGGGAAACCAGAGTTCTGGATGAGACATGACACATGAAAGCATTCAGTCTGACTCCTATTACCACTAACTCATCATCACCTTTCCCAATAAAACCAAGCTGCTTAAAGATTGTGTTGAATATTTTTTTCCCAGGGAGGAACAATATTTCAGGTGACAGAGAGAGAACACAGTAGACAGCAAAGAGCTCAATATAGATAAAATACTATGTTTTTGCTCTAGTTTTTTTCTTCACTGCAATTTGGTTTCTTCTGAATTCTTTATGGGCTGTGTTCTACAGGGGAAAAACGCCCCAAACAAAACAAGCCCTAAGAAGCAAAGTGAATTTCAAAGACAACCTGAAATGAAGAGTGAACATTCAAACAACTGAGAGGAAGCATATCCCTCCTTTGAACTCAGGAGGTTAGTATGAACTGGCAATACTTTCTTTCAGACCGTTCCTCACAATTAAGTACGGCACTGATGAAAACTCAGAGAGGAGATCAATGATGTGTCCTGGAAAGAGCTTGAACCCATAATGGAGCAATCAAGAGCAAATGCTTTCTAAACATGGGGCTCTCACAGGGATCAAAAGAATTGCTTCAACAGTCTGTTTATTTACCAGCGAAGGTACTCACATTTATTATGCTACTAAGAACAAAGAACCAGTGCTGGTACCTGGTTGTTTTATTTCCACAACTCTGCTATTGCCATCAGTAACTGAGACAAGTTCCTCAACAGAAACAAAAAATGGGCTTGCCCACTTGCCCGCAGATAAATGGGTTGAAGCAAGAGTATTGCGGTGTAATTTTTTTCTTCTTGTCTCCAGCTTTCTCCCATGGAAGAGAGGAACTTGCCTGCCCACCGTGGTGCTTGGCTCTGCTGCTTACTCGCACACGGTCCCTCAGCTCCCAGCCAGGACCCTCTGTTCTACCTTCCTCAGAGCACCAGAAATCCCGCTTTGAGGTGTCACAGGACAGGACCTTAGTTTGTGTGATCTCAGTGGGGAAAACTATTGCTGAGTGCTTTCAAAAGATGAGGCAGTTTGTTTGGGACACACAGGTGAGTTTTATTGTCAGGAGACAGGATGCTAATGGAAAGTTTTGTTTCCATTTCATATATTCTGCATTATTTTCCTTCTTGGGAATAAGCAGGGATAATACATAGCTGGATCTGTTTCCTTATACAATTTGCAGAAATCTGTTCATCTGACCTAAAACTGAGAGGACACAACTGTCCATCTAATTCTGTGCTTGGACGCTTGTGAGTAATGGGCTTAAGGTGCAGGGACACAGGGAATTGAATCTCTAATCCAAGAGAGCACTTAAGGACATTTTTTTTTAGCATGGGAACAAAACCATTAGAATGAAGAGCTTTGTTGGACTGGGGTCAGAGAGCTCATCACCTTGTTTTGAACCAACACTGGGGAGCTTAGGGATGCATCCACTCACTACAGCAGCACCAGGCAGCCAGAGCCTCCTGGTGGATCTTGCTCATTGTTTTACATGCTATTTATATATTGAAAAGTGTAACAAATAGAAAGATTGCTATACATCATAAAATCATGGTGTGTGTTCATCAAATTTAGGGAAAACAAAATAAACAGTCACAGGCCCTCAGCTAAAAGAATGAAAAAAAAACCCCAAAAATCACAATTTCTCTCTGACAAGAGATGTATTCTCATGATGCACATTCTTAGTATAATTCATATCATGCAAAATGGGTAAACACAAGGAAAATCCACAATGTGAACAAAAAAAAAAGAAGAAGATGAATGACTCATTTTTTTGGCAAAGAGTAATCTTAAGAAAAATTAGTATCTACATGACCTGTCCACAGAGCCTCTGCTACTGCTTGGATGCAATAAACAAGGATCCTAGCTTTTAAAATAAAACAATTTTTTTTTAATAATGAAAAATATCCTCAGAGACCACCCATGACTTATTAGGGCTTTATCTAGATAGCACAATTAATACTAGAGGTGTGTGTCAAGGCAACAATTAGGTTTCCATTGTAGCTTACACTTATTCTGCACACTTACTGTTTCCATCTTTCCCAGTTTAATGACCTACTCACATTACTCTCTGCGACTCTCTCAGCTCTGTACGTCCCCAGTATTTGCAATGAGCTTTAGGGCACCATCCAACATAGAAGTCCATTCAGGTCTTACACAGCACCTGAATGGACTGACTCAAGGTGGTTGTGGTGTGTGGGGGGTATTTTGTCATTGTTCTGCCTGTTCTAGGACACCACACAACAACTGATCACCTTTATGTTAAATCAGCTAAAACTAGTGAAGTTCTTCTCATCTGTCATGGGGCCTTAGGCCGTTCTTTGGTTGGAGAAGGGGTTATATGTTTTATTTATTTGTCCTTTGTTTCTCTGGGTTTTCTCTTCAAGCACCTCTTGTCTCAGATTGTCCTAATGGCTCTTGGAGATACCTGTGGTGGTGAGTTGCTATCAGGGCAACTTGCCGTGTTCCCTCTGATGTGGCTGAACAGCTATGTTAGCCAGTCCCTGTTGTAGTGATTGGCTAGGTCTTACCTTTCCTTTACCCTTTCCCACTGCCTTTTTAGCAGCATTTTTTTTTTTTTAAGGACAAAGATGCAGCTCCTGCGTCCCTGTTCTTGCTGTAAGGATAGATGTATGCTAGGGCATGGCCAGCTGAGGGCACATCCCATAAACATGCTCTTGGGGCCCTCTCGGACATCTCCCCGTGCCCAGGGAATATGTGCCAGTATATTTATTTGCTCTTTGACAAGGTACAGTGAGACCAAATGTCCAGATCTCTAGTGATACTGTTATGAGCAATGATGGAAAAACCCTGCATAGCTCGGTGCTCACCACATAACCAGTCTTTTAGCAAAGTAGTCAAGTAATAGTGGACACAAACAATAACATTTCTTCCTAGAATCAATGGGAACGACCTAAAGAAGCAAAGAAATTTTATTCAGGTGAAGGTGATGGGTAATTTTGACCTCTAACAACATAGTATTTTTCATATATACAGCTACTGTAATCTATCTGTGCTATTATGGTCTCTGTAATGTTCAGGAATCTATGTGGGGAGAGGAATCACCTATGAAGTACATTCCAGAGAAAGTGGGAATGCACTCTTTCCTAAGTGCTTCAAATATCCAAGAACATCTCTAATATATAATATGGAAGTTATTATTTTGGATATTTGCAGAGAGAGAACATTTGTAATGTATCATACACACCTTAGGTCTCTGAGAAAACTAATAACGTGAAGGGTAAGAACACATGACATAATCACAGTTCCAGCCCTGTTCTGTTTCCATATTTTTGTGTCTCCGTGGGATACTTATGTTGCAGTCTTGAACGCATTAAGTGTTATGCATGAAGTCACATGACTTGAACTCTGGGGCAGACACAGATTAATTGATTTCTAATGGAAAAATGCATGCCTGATGCTATTTTCATTGCACCACATCCTTTCCTCTGTAGTGAGTACTAATCTTTTATCTATCTGAAAGTTAAAGCTAGAGCATTTTTTACCCTCATTGATACAAACCATGCAAATACAATGCTTCCGTTTCACCTTAATCATAGGACAATATTTCCAACCCCCTTGGTCTGGTTCCTGGTGAATCCCTTTCGTGCACAACTTCTAATTTTGAAAATCAGTCTTGTGAAGAGTTGTCTCTGTTGCAGACATGCTCCTGCGCTGCTGCTGCTGCATTTTCTACCAGGGTGTGTACCGGAGGTGTGTGCATCTAGCTAGTGCATCTGCACCTAACAGAATGAACATCTTAAGTTTATCAGGAACAGACTGGTTAGAGTAGAGTGCGTGTCTGTTTTGGGAGTTGGTAATGAGTGTGCCGCATGGTCAGTCATCGGCTTACCCAACTGAGGCTGTGCATCTCCTTCCTCCCTCACAATGCCATTTAGAAGTCGGCTGAATCCACCTCTGGGCTTTTCTCAAGCTTTTCCCAGCACACTGAAGATGCGTTTGTCTGGTGTATTGCTATTCTTGTCCTTCACTGCATGACTGGGACGACTGAACTGAACTGCGGTGAGATATGTTTTTATCCAGTATGACAGTGTTCCATTGAAATGCCTTCATCACGATGTGCATCTGACAGATAAATATCCTGACTTTGTCCTGCTGGACCACTTCTCACAACCGTAACAAGTTGTATAGCAAATAGCCATATCTTCACTTTGCTATTCCGTTTCGGTTTGGTCTTGTGCTGTTTTTTGGTCTGTTTAGACAATCAGCTCTTCAGGGCAGGAGCCTGCTGTTCTTACACATATATAGACTATGTGTGTTAGTGCTATATACATCAAAATAAGAAATGAAAAGTGCCTCACTTCTGGTTGTACTCACAGAGCGTACCTTACTCTGGTGATAGGCACAGTGTACCTGAGTCACTTGCACTGACATGCAGCACATGTAATACTTGAAGGTTAGGCCAAGTCCCTTTGATGTCAGCGTGAACAAAATATTGCTTCTTTATTAGTGACAGAAAGAATGGCTGGTTTTGGCCTCTCTGCTGCTGGTCTCATGATGCAAATGTCCTGCCTGTCAGTAAATAATCATCTCCTCTCCATCTTTGGTGGTAAAACCACTAATAGTCAGACTTCACTTTCCAAGGACACCTTGTG
The DNA here is from genome assembly GCA_013398815.1 of Ibidorhyncha struthersii. Classification (NCBI taxonomy): domain Eukaryota; kingdom Metazoa; phylum Chordata; class Aves; order Charadriiformes; family Charadriidae; genus Ibidorhyncha; species Ibidorhyncha struthersii. Next base: position 79,859 of record VZSZ01004144.1, read on the forward strand.
ATTCTAGCGAAACTAAAACTGCACTTTATTTCCAAGAAAATTGTGACTGTTTCTTGAAAAGATGTGGTCATGGTATGTAGCTGTAGAGTAAGGGATTTGCTTGAGGAAGCAATCTGTTTTCAAAAAATGTCTGCCATGTGAGATGAAAAGGAAGTGCCATGCCTTTCACTTGCACTCCTCCCAACCTGGATCAGTTTTGCCTGTACCTATGTGTGAAGGTGCAAACCCTGGAATTGTGTATGCTCCTTCTCCAGCTTTCCCTATACTGGGTACAATCCTCTCACTTTTCTTGTGAAAGATGATCCAACTTTTTTAATAGCTAGAGTTCAAAAGATGCTTCTGCCCCTCTGACTTATCAGTAATTACCCTACCCCATTTACAGAGAAGTCAAGCCCAATCCTGAGGCAGATTCTAAAGAAGTGTGCTGCCGTCATTGTTCCTAGTAAATTCATAGATTTGATTTAAGCTATCTCTAGAACACACATTTTGTTTCCCAATAAAGTATTCTTTTTGTGACCTCCTAATTAATAAGATTAAGGGAATTTAGCCTGGGAATCTGACAAAAGGCAGCATTCTAGGACCCTCACTGAATATTAATATCCATCTTGTAGCAAAAGCAGAACACTTGTTTGTGTATATTGGAGCCCCACTGGTTTAGGTCTTTACTAGAAAAACAACAAAGAAGAGAAAAAAAATAACAAATTACAGCTGAAACAAATCATCAGCATTGCTGTTTTCAAATTACTATATTTCTGGGGAATTTCAGTCAGTTACATGAAAAAGAAGACACCAGTTTCAATGGAGCTTTGATAGTCAGGTTATGTTAATAATGGGGACTCATGTAAAATGCATAAGGTATACCTTACAGATGAAGAAGATTGCTAATAATTATTCTGTATGCTAAGAGTGTAGCTCTTTCTGAACTGATACATAAAGACTCCTTTACATCCCAGTCTAATTACTTATAGACAGTTGAGCACAAAATTACTTTCATCTGTTTGAACATGTGGAAGGAAAGAGATTAGAGATGTACCTTTCAAAACAGCTGGTTGGCATGTTAAAGAAGAAAACCTACTGGTTCTTCGGTTCTGATTGAAAAGTGCATTTCTTTATAATTAGACCTATTAAAGTAAATGTCGTGCAGGGGGATTCTCAGAGGGGGTGACTGGGGTGCACAGCATGAAAGTCAGTTGCTCTCTTATGGCTTCTCTAGAAACTGGAAGAGTTTTCAAAGCTGAGAAAAGATAGGACTAGGTGTTTTGACACCTTGTGTTTCTCCCTACCCATTTGGGGATCTCTTTTGGTCTGCTGGCTTCTGCAGAACTGGGCAGGGAGTTCCTGGGGATGTCAAATGACTGCGGGCAGCTACTGCTCTGACCCTTCTTGGTGTCTTTCTCTTGCTGTCCTTCAGGAAGAATTCAATGCGAGTTGTGTGGAAAGCAATGACTTACACAGGAAAAAAACATATGGAGTGTCACAGAGGGTCTGTAGGCAGATGAGTGATCAATATCTTGAATTTCTAATTTTTTGCTTTAGCTGATTTCAGGTCAAGTGCTGCAGAAAAGCAACGTGTATACAAAGGGGGCCTAATCCTGTACTGACTTCATAGTATTGGAATGGAATAATGTGCATTTGTAGCAACACCAACAAGCAAAATCTCTCTCCTCCTCCAGGTTTCTAATTCTGTCCATAGCATTTTATTGTGTTCTGAGATAATAGCAGTAGTAGCATATTCTTAGCAGTGCTCTCATCCAGACTTGTCTAAGCATTTCATGAAGCAGAGATGTATTCCTGTCCTCATTGTGCTGAGAGAACACTCAAGACTATATAAGGTGAAGGTGTACCTCAGAGTTACAAACAAGAGCTCCAGGCTGAGGATGAACAGACTAAGTGCCTCTCCTAATTTTTCAGGTATAGAACAAAATAAACAGCCTCTGAGGCTTCATGGGGAGGGAACTACACAGTGCTCTCCAGATCACCAGAAAGAGAACCATGTATCTTGTGTAAATTCTCTGTCTGTACCACAACATAACTTGCTGTCTCCTGTTCGGTCTCTGCTCTCTATGAGATCATGCAGCTGGAATTGGTGTAGGATGTACAGGTTGATGTGGAAGCCAAGAATCTCCACTTTAAAACACTGTGGAGATTGTTTCCCTTCACTCAGCACTCACTAGACCACATCTAGATATTGTGTCCGGTTTTGTTCCCCCAATATGAGAAAGCCAGGGACAAACTGGAACGCTGGAACACTTGCCCTTTGAGGACAGGCTGGGGGGGCTGGTCTGAGTCAACCTGGAGAATGGATGGCCTCAGGGGAACGTAACAGTCCCCCCAGTGTCTACAAGAGGTCATTTGGGGAGACGGAGCAGGGCTCATCAGAGCAGTGCATGGTGGGTGAACAAGAGACAATAGGCAGAAGTTGAAACAAAAGAAGTTCAGACTGGGTACAAGGAGAAACTTTTTCCCAACAAGGACAGCCAGGAAGTGGAGCAGGTTGTCCTGAGAGGTTGTGCAGTCTCTTGTTCCTTGGAGGTTTTCAAGACCTGACTGGACAAAATCCTGGGCAACCAGGTTTAACCTCAGAACTGTCCCTGCTTTGAGCAGGAAGTTGGACTAGAGACCTAGGATCCCTTCCAAGCTAAATTATCCTGTGATCCTGTGTATAAATGGTGTAGGTGACTGAACTAACACTACCTCCAGAATTGCCTGCTGAGTGCTCAATTTAGAGTGGCCTCATGCCTGGGTGGACAGTGCAGATAAGAAGCAGCAAATAAGAGGACGGTATATAATATTACATAGAACTGAATCTGATGATTCCAGGGTTGCAGTGCTAGGTTGTGTTGTGTAGGTGTCCCAGAGGGCTGAAACCTGGTTCACGGTTCCTAGCCCAACGTGCAATGCGCACATGCCTAATGCATCCCCCCTCATCTTTGGGAGAAGTTACATTTCTCACACTTGCCTCTAAACAGGTCTGGGGAGCAAGCTGATGTGGCTTATGATGTAACCTCATTCTGTGTAACCTCTGAGGCCTCTGAAGGTCTCCCCATTTTCAGCCCAATCCCTTCCCTCTCTGTGCTTCCCTGGTTACAGCCTCTCATCTACACCAGGTGCTATTGGCACCACAGTCTGATGGCAAGTATTCTCTCTCTCTCTTTCTCTCTTTCTCCTCAATTTTCCCTAACCCCTCTCTTAATGATTCTGTTGCTTTCTATTATGTCTTCTATGAGCACAAATACTGTCTGTAGGGCAATTCATGAGTGGTCAGTGTACGACTTTGAGCCTGATAATAAAGTTTTGTCAGATGTGACTACTCTAGGAGCTCTTGGCTGAATGTAGATCTGCCTTTGGGAATAGATTAAAATCCATATTAAATGGCCAGCCATGAGCACAACACCTTCTTGCAGCACCTACCCTGATGATGTTTTGGAACTGGGCTAAACCACTTGTTTTGGAAGTCCAAGTAATGGTTAACTAGGCTCAAGCCACAGCATATAAAACACTTCTGTGTCCGTGTAGGATGTAGGAAAAGTCTGCATCAAAGGCTGTTTTCCAGCCCTGAAATGACATTCTATCATGTTTCATGACTGTAGTTCTTTATGCAAAAATGCTCCAGACATCAGAATCAGAGTAATTTTTGTGGGAGCCTCTGGAGTTCTTCAGATCCAGATCTCCTGCCCCAAAATGTCGTTCAGGGTCTTGTCCTGTCAAGTTTTGAACATTTCTGAGAATTTATTAAGATCAAGTCTCAAGAACATAGGAACTGTTAAAATAGCCACCGGTTTAATCTGGTATCCTGTCTCTGACAGTCACAAGTGGATAGTATTTAGGACGTGATTAATGAGTAAGTCTTCAACAGTCCTTCCTATTGCACACCTCAAATCAGTGAGTTTTGGGTTTACTTAATGCATATCTGGGATGTGTGGGATGTGTTTTTCAGATCACAAGAAGCAACTGTTTATGGTAGGCATGACAAAGAGGGTGCATAGGCAGATTCCGGATTCAGTCCAGGTTCTCTTGTATTTCTTCCCTAGGTGAATTTTCCCATGCATAAAGACAGAAAATTGCAGATAACATTTTACCAAAGATTACATCAAATAAACAAGAGGTCCATGGCCTTAATGTGTACTATTGCCCTTATGCATTAGACCAGCTCCCGTTTCTGTCAAGACAGAAGCCTGCCCTTTGTGCCCATCTGGGTGTGCTGGTAATCGGATACTGCATGCCTGTGTGAGGCAAGGTCTCTCAGTTGGCAGTACTCGCAGCAGTCCTAATGAAGCTGCCCTGTACTGTGTCTCACAAATCCCAGCTCCTCCTGAATTCACCCTGCACCCCACAAAGGCCTTCGGTGAGCTATTTTGTGGCTGTGTGAGGAAGGGTCTCCTGGCTTCTCCTGAGTTGGTAGCAAGAGGTGCAACCTCTTCTTTGAAAAGCAAAAGGCGGTGTGGTACATCACTCCAATCATCACTCCAGATGATTGACCCTTTCATTAGTGAAATTAGTGAAGAGGACACTGTGGTGCACCGAGCTTGCCAGATGCTTCCTGCTGAGTCTCTAGGGCAGCACAGGGGAACGACTGCCCTGCAGAGCCCTGAGCTTACCCAGGCTCCTGCCCCACACCGTGGCTGCTAAATGCTTTTCTGGCATGCATAGAAATAAAAATAACCATAACAGCACCAGTCATGCTAACTCATGACTGAGTTGGCTTTTCTCTTTATTTCTAAGTTGTTTTGGACTTGCACCAACTTTGAATTCTTTATGGATAGAAGATATTTCTGATTAAAAGATACATCTTGATTTAAAGGACAGCTAGTGTGTTGTACACATAATACATGGCTACCAGGAGCGCTACTGATTGCTGATAATTTAATTCCTATAACAGACTAGAGAAAGCTTATTACCTGGCAGCCAGTATTCAATCACTATTTTCTGAAATAAATAGCCTATCAGGCAGCTAACGATAAAAAAGCAAACGTGATGTCCTTAATTTTGTGTTTTTTTAAATGCAATATACTGTGCTAACACAGACATCCTAAAAGCTGTCTCCCTGTTAATCCTTCTCAATGGCTTTTTCCTGTATTTGTGGCATGGTTTATTTAAGTAAATGGTAATGTTACATTAATTTTAAAATCTGATGTATGGGCTAAATAAGATAGTATAATAGAACATGAAATGCACTAAAATACTGTCTTCTGTGTTATACTCATGAGGTTCATGGTTGGGTTTTAGTGTGCTGTAGAAGAAGAAGTATTTTTAAATACGTAAGTACAGCTGATTGTGTATTTCCTTTCATTATCATTGTACTTGGAATCATAGAAACAGCTAGAGGAGCAAAGACTATAGAAACACTCAAGTATCTGGGCCACAGAGAACTAAATACTGTAAAATAAAATAATTCTTCTCACCTCCCCAACAATCCAAAACCTCATTTGCCTCCACAGAATAGTTGGTGTTGTAGTATGACAAAATGTAATAAATGGGTAAGCAGTGAGGTAGATAATGGAAGTAAGATGGGAGAATTTAATTCATTTTAATTAATTGATAAACCAAATGATAGCAAATCTATGGAAAAGACATCAGTCCATTCAGTTATCTATCTTTTATTGATGTAGAATCAAATCTGATGTGACATCGCTTACAGATCAAATATAGAGCTAGCTGTGAATTTTCAGTGTGATTTTTTTTAAGAAACATTTTTTTTTTAACAGTCAAAATGTAGTTTTCAAAAAAAGTTTGAAATTGTTCATTATGCTATAAGTAAAAATTGATATATTAAGATATTTAGTTGGGGAATCAGAACAGCCTGAATCAAAATATTTTATTTGCCTAAAAGATGCAAGGCATTGTATTCCATATTAGTTTAACATGAACCTTTCTCTGCCTAAGATATCTCATGGAACCAGAGGAACTGCTCTTTGGTGTAGCTCACGCTCCTATATTCTTCTAGCTGAAGATGAGGTTTCCACAATATATAAATGGTCTTTATGACTGAATAAGCAATATGTTCGGTTGAAACATAGGGTGAGCTAGTCCATAGGTCAGCCCAGGACTTCTTATTAAGGATTTAGAGGAAACAAACTTTCCAATGAAAACCAGAATGAGTTTCAATTTGGAATGTCCTAGATTCAATTCTAGGTGATCTGACTTTGATAATGTATGGTATAAATTTCTCCCACTGACATAGATGTAGTATGGAAATAGGCAAAATTTTCTCTATTATTCTTGAAATTACTGAAGTTGAAAACTAGGATTGAAATCAACTTCTGTTATATTTATATCCTGTTTAAAAAAGGTGATGAGAGAAAAGAGAGGAAAAAAATAGTGGAAATTTGCTCAAAGATGGGAGTATAGTGTTGGACAAAACTCACATGCAGAGATAATATGGGCAACACAGTGGGGTGTTTCTTTATAGATACACTGGAGTTGTGGAGATTAAGGAATCTGTCCTCTTTTACCTCCACTTTCTTTTGCAAAACCTCTTTTGGCTATATCCTGAATGTACTAATAAACACTAAAGTCAATTGAGAATAAATCAGGTCATAGATTCTGCTTCTTCTTGAGTGTCCATCTGAAATGATTAGCGGCAGAAAAGTATATACATAAATATATATATAACACTTTTGGAAGAAATGGCACAGCTGCTGCCAGCTATGCCCTCTGGCACTCTGAGAGGCAGAAGCTCCTCTTGGGTTTTGCAGTATGCTCTGAAGTGGAGCTGTGTTTTAATTGCTCCATCCATCCCTATTAAGGGACAGGCAGAAAAGGAAAAAAAAAATCCAATGAGAAAACAGATATTGTATATACATTACACTAAATACCTGTGGTTAAAAGAATATTAGAGTTGCTAAATGAAGCACTGAAAAACCAGGAAATATTGTATTTATGGCTCCTGGTGTAACCTTAATTTAGCTTCTGCAGCCAACAACATTATGCTGCAGTTCCAGAGACTCCTGCTTCACCTAATGAACGACTGACTGGTGCTTCATGATTGTTCTACTCTTCACGGGTGGTATGGAGTCCCAAGTCTTATTTATCATATAAAATACAAACCCTGTTCTAAGTACAGAGTTATTAATTTCCTCACAATTTTTCATTTAGCTCCTCTACTACGTTCTGTTAATGGTACTCATGGTACTCATCATTATAATATTCAATGTCTTCAAGAACATTCAATAATGCATTTCTGCAAAATCCTGGAATGTGGTGGATGATGACTATTATTTGTTATGTATGTTCTTATGTTCACAATATTGTTTATGGGCAAAGAGGAAACACACTTTATATATAAAGACAAAAATTTATTGTTGTCCTAACTAAAATCTTTACAATACAATCCAAGAATCATTTGTCCAAGTTTAATTACTTTAGAAAATAATATTTTCATACAGAAAGTCTCATTAATAGTAATATTATAGTAAAATTTTTTATACACACACATAGTTTCTACCCCTTTTATGCTATTATGTTCAACCTTTCCCTGCTCCTCTGGGTCCTAAGGTCAGTGGTTTCACTCTGCTGTTGAGGTTGCAATGCAGACTTGTCAGCATGCAGAGTCCTCCACTGGGAGAAATACGATGTTCATCTTGATGGTTTCTTCTTCCTCACTGTAGAATTTACTTGAAGGTTTTTTGTTTTTTTTTTTTTTAGATGCTTGCTAACATGTATATACATATTTGCTCTTTCCTCATGGGTCTGCAGGTTTAAGTTACATCCAAATTTACAATATATGGTGCCCTTTTAATATGCTAGATACTATGCCTTTATTCGCTGTTACACTTGAACCCAGTTTGGTCCAGCCCCAGGTCTGCATTTCTTTAACTGACTGTTGGTGAGTTCCTTATAGCTGTGGGTCTCAAGTGCCAAGCCTGTGCCGCATTTCTTGTCACTCCATGGAGAGATTCCTCTACACCACATCCTCTCTCTCCACTTCCCCGCTGTCGTACCAGGACTGTATTTCTCTACACTACATCATTATGAGTTGGAGTTGTAAAGTCATGGAGGTACCATACAAAGATAAACGAAAGTAAAACAAATTAGCCGGAGATACCTGGTAAATTAGAAAAATTTGGGTTAAAGATAGACCAAGAAACAGGAAGTTGCCAGCAGGTCAAGAAAAGTCCAGACAGAGCAAACTTGGCAAGCTTCAGTGCTGAGGACTTGCAAACTGAGTGCAAAGCTTACAGCCTGCTACGAGCAATGGCAACACCAAACTACACGGCTTGCAATTACAGTGTGCATCCTGGGAAACAGCTTAATTAGAAAGAAAATGCTACGTTTCTTTACAGAACACTTACCTGAACTCATTGAAGGTTGTTTTTTTTAAAACCTTAGGGTTCAAGGAGTGTTAATTGACTGAAAGTACTTCTAGTTCCTAATTAGATCATTACAATAGCACTGTAAACAAAGGGAATTATGAACAGACACATGCTGAGTTAGGATGTTCTGTCTAGTAGGAATGGACACATTCAAGAATTTTGGAGTTAGGTTGCAGTTCAGCTCAAAGCCCAGAAATACAGAGTGAGTTCCACTGGTATTGGCTGCTTTGAGTTGCTCTGAGGATGCAAAGCAGCCATAAACTTGACTTAAATGGCCAGTAAAGTGGGTTTTACTACTGCTTTGTGTCACTAGATTGCTCCAAAGCAGCTGGAATATCCCATGAACCTGGCCCCAGATGTTTATGTGGAGCTTAGTCAAACTATTCTAACCTCTTTGACTATGAAATCTGCTGGAAACCTCATGAGAATAAGCTCGCTCTCCTTCTTCTGCTCTCAACCAGAAACACCAAAAGAACACTCAGCCTTTCAGTTTCATCACATTTTTGATCTGGTAACGACTGAAAATGGAAAATAAACCTACCCGAACTTACCTGAGTGTTTCAGAATTCTCTCTCACACATAACTTAATCCATTCTAAAAAGATCCACTGTTTTGGTGGTGGTGACATCACCTTATTTATACCTAAATTGATTACTCCTTTACTGTTCTTCAGATATATATTGCAGGGCTCATCTTTTAGCATGCAGTCTTATACCCAATCATTCTGATTTTCAATTGAGTTGCAAATAACTTCTCTGTTATAAATTCATTTATCTATTCTGTTTTATTTCATTCGAGTTACTATGTTATCTACTGCTATGTGCCAGCAGGTGGTCTTGTGTGGGATTCATTTCACAGGAGCTCAGGCATCTGCAGCTGAGTTAGTAAGCTTTCGTTCTCTTTATAGGTGACGGTGCGAAAGATGATACTACATCATCTTGCTCATCTGGACACCTAATTTGTGAGTTTCAACCAATGTTAAAATTATTTTATAACAATTTTGAATGGAAAAGTCATGTAAATGTGCTTTTGCTGAAAGTTTACAGTACCTTCATTCATACTAAATACAGACTCATAATAAGTTGGCCCACTCAAGTCAAGGAACATGCCTGTGGAGTAAGGTACTTCTTGGCATGAGTAAGACTCTGTCTGTCCCATTCTGGTGCCAGCTCCAATCTGGGTCTGTACTGCTCTTATAATGAAATTCAAGTAGCAAGGAAGAGAGCTAGCTGATCCGTATTCCGCATTAGATCACAGATTTCTCGGATGTTCAGGATAGTCTTATCATGACACCTATGTCATCTTTGGGACATTTCTCCCTACTAGAGGCAAGTTCAACTTTTCATAAGATATAAATAATGTGAAATGATATAAAAATATTTCTGGCTTGAGTCACCTGAAGCACAGCCAAGCAAAACACTGGGGACTGCATTGGAAGGAACGTCTTTTATTTTTGGCAGCACAGATGAGCTAGCTGACCTAATAGAAAATAACTATATCTAATATCTTTGATTAAAATTCCTTAACTTCTGGCATATGTTTATAAAAATATTGAACTTCAAGTTTACACTTTACAACATCCTTGAATACAAGTCCTGCAAACACGACTTTTCTCTAAATTAGAGATGCACTAACTAGAGAAAAGACTGTCTTTTGTGGCCAAGACAAAGGCTAAAGTGAATATTGATTAGAGAGAAGGTTTTATACACCAAGACTGAAAAGAAGTTAAACAGGAATTTTCTTCAATGGGGATGTTCAATCTAATCCTCTTTTTATGCTGTGATTAGTTGTTACATTTTATTTAATGTGTTTTACAATAATAAGGTCTTTGTATAGGTCACATAGCAATGCTTTTAAATATCTACATGAAAAGTATGACCTTAAAAAGGAGGCAGGAGGGACAGAATAGTTGAATTGTTAACAGATGAATAATTGGTTTTGAGAAATGTCAACAGAGCCTGCTTGTCTACACTACAGCCGTTCCAGGAGAGGTAAATAGAGGTAGTCTCTTGCTGCAATTCCATGCGCAACATTCAGAGGGATTCTTCTAATGACTCACATACCTGAGATTACTTGGTCTACAGTGGGTTGAGGCCAAATCTGAATCCAGTGGCACACTGCATGGTGACCAGGTTATTAGCCAAGAAATACATTTATTTAAAATAAAGGTAGCCCCAAATTAGGTGACAGTTCGTTTCTCAGTCTGTATTTTGGACCAGTAGCTAAGCCCATGAAATACAGAGAAAACCAGAAGCATGTTCATATGCAGTTTTATGAATACTTAGCACCCAGCTGACAATAGAAGGTTTAAGGGCATTCGTTATTTGAAAAATTGAATTTGGAGGACCTTGTTATGTGGAGGTACTCGGCGTCCCTGTTCTGAAGACTTCACTGTGTAAGTAGATGGGGTGGACAGAGGATGGCAGAGGAAATGGAGTGGTCTGCATGTGTTAGGACCTATAGTGTCCTTCAATGCAGTCATTGCCTGATCCTGCAGTCCACTCTGCTCTGTCTCTCAGGCTGAACAGCTCAGCTTTTCTGCTCTGCAAAGTCCTTCTATGCAACAAATATTTTACATATCCCTGAAACAATAACCCAGTAGGTCATCACTCTATTAGGATTGCATCAATTACTGTTTTACTGAGAAGCTGGACATAATTATTAGGACTTCTGACCTATCTTATTACTTGAAGATTAACTTGTGACCTAAAATGAATCAGTCATGCTGCAAACTGCAGTGTTCATCTTATCTAGCTGAAGTACCTGTCATATGTTTTTTAGATGGGAGGTGTTATTTTAAAATAGACACGAGAAGAAATTGTTTAACGCATGGCTTCGAAGCCTTCCAGTGCTCCCTGATAATTTCCCCAAAGTGTCACTAATGTCTGAGTTCAGTGAAAAGAGTCTAGGGTTACAGATTCGATTGCTGGATTGTGTCTTCATTTACCAAATATCCTCACAGCCACTAGCCTTCTGTGCTCCACGCTTATGTTTGCTCACTTTCTTGTCATTGCTGCCTGTTCAACCGCCCACCAGCAACCTCAGACTCCTGCACTGTCCCACTTATCCCTCTTCTACATCTGCACTAGGCAAAGCAGAGATACTTTAAAAATCTCTTTTGACTATCAGATTAGGCTTTGAATCTCATGAGAACCTCAATTTCAAGATTACACATGTCGATGGAAGGCCCCACTTGTAGGATTACACTTTCTAGAAAGCAGAAGTCAGACAGCACTGTGCGAGAGATTTCCCTCACCCAGGACTTGTGGGCCATATGTCAGGACCATGACCCACATGTGTACTTTTATTTATATGCCTTCGTCCTATACAAGTGGGCAGATATGACTAACCACAACTGTGCCTGTGTACATAACTGCTGTCTGTATAGCAACAGGAGCATCCCATTATTTTTACAAAGTACTTGATCTTTCCATCTCTTCTGTACCTCTGTTAGGAATTACAAATTGGTATGTACAAGCAAAAAATTGACAGCTTTCATTGTGGTCACTGAGACTTTACAAGCTGTGCAATAATTGCAAGCTACATATGTACTGAAATTCTTGGAAATTATTTGGTTACCCACAGAAGTGTAGACTTTATCCTATTTCCTTTTGCCTTTTCACCAAAATGTGTCTGTCTGAAGGCACTATAGGATGGGTATTTTAACTGGTATGAAGTGGGAGCTTTGCTTTTTTATTTCTACTTGGTCACAGTCTTACTATGGTAGGTATTTTATATTGGGTTACATTAGCTGATGCAGTATGATAGTTCAGTTAGAAAAAACAGAGTTCGAAAAATAATCCTATCCATCTAGTCCTAGAGATAAGTTGCTATCTATTTCTGATGCATCTGCACTTTTGGATCTGCTTGCTGTTATCTTCAGTTAATTAACTGATGCTTCTTGCTGATTCATGCCCCAAGATCCTCTATTACTTTTGCATATCTATACTAGGCACATAATGTTTTTCCTGGGATGTTGCCTTTTTTCTTTTGAAAGACATCTCTTCGCTTGGTGTTGTCTGTGTGAACTGTTTGATGGGGTAGCATTTATAAACATTATCCTTTAGAACTTGCACGTCTGACTGAAACCAATAGTTCACTCCTCTAGTTCTTATAGAAGCGTTTCCAAAGCTAAAACACTTCCAAGGAGTTTCCAGTTTTCTGTTTCCTAGAAAAAAAATGACTGAAAATCCTGGATATGACTGAAACAGGTCTTATTCTGTTTCTCCTTTTTTGTCAATATTTATTATTTATCATTGTCTTTGCAAAATTAGGCCAACATATTTTCATATTTGGACATGACTTTAAAGTAGCACTGAATTTAAAAAAAAAGAGGCATTACAAAACAAACCACATCTGAAATTATGTCCTTATGGTTTCTGGATTCAAAAAAAAGTGAAAGGAAAAATAAAGGTGGTCAGAATAGTTTGGAGGTTGAAGAGTCTGGATTATTAGGTACTTCTAGGTAAAACAGACATTTTTATGTTTAGCTTATGCTCCTTCTCCAAAAAATCAAGCCACTTCTTGTATTTAATTTGGACATGATCTGTATTTTTTAAAAGGAAACAAATGCAATCACATATAAATAGAGAGACATATTGGGAAGACATATTCAGGTATATACGTAACTTGTGTTGGTAAGTAGACTGATTGTGATGTGGGCAAAGTTGCACAAGTGTCTAGCAATATGTCTTACTAGATTGGGAGCTTTTCTGTGAGTCACCCTGACTCCACACTAGTGTCAAACCAAGGTGCCCACCAGCTCTTTTGCACACATCTCCGTCAGCCCATTTTTGATGGAAAAAGAAGTGGGGTGGTTCAACCAAGAGAATGCCCATTGAAAAAAACAGAAACGTAATAATAATGTGAGTGTGGTATATTTTCTGCATAACAAGACTGAGCACTTACTCACACTTAATCATTTGATATGAGCCAGTTTATTCCCAGTGGAGTGACACACAAGTGGTACCAGAGTCAGGAGAGCATAGATGTGCTTAGCCCTGAGCTAAGTGTTGAGCAACAAACAGAACTCAAGGGCTCTCGAGTTTTCTGTGGTTGTTAGTATCACTGCTATTCATTCACAGGGTTATGGAAATCTGAGCTGCACTATCTTTTGGTATCCCCAAACAACACCTTTGTACTTTGTACAGTTGTTTAAAGGATTCTGTCTGGGTTACAGCGAACCTCAAAGTTGCCACAGTTAATGGACTGTTCATCCCCCAGGCACTCTGGAAATATCATTAGGGAACTGTCCAGCAAAAATTTCTCCCTTGAAGAGCGTTTCAGTAGGGTGTCCCTCTCGGGGGTGTTACCTGCTGCAGAGAGGAAAGGGCAGGCTCCGAACTGGCCATGGGTGTGCTGAGAGGGGGCATGTAACTGCCTGCTGTGGGCTCTCTGACCAATCCTGCAACAAATATTGGTTCGTTAGGTCAAGTAATAAGGGTAGATTCGGTTCCTCTAGATAACTAAGATGGTAGTGGCTGCAGGAGGAGAAACAAACCTTTCTTCCTTTTAATGGACTAATGCAACTCACTGTCTGCCTACAAAATGCAAAACCTGGGTGTTGATGCATGCTGGACTGGAAGTAGGAAAGATGGGCAGGCCATAAGCTTGGCACTGAGCTCAAATATTCAAACTCCCTCTGTCTGTGATTTCTTCTTGTCTTCCTTGGTCAGAGACTTCCCTCCTTGCTTTCAAAATCCTTTCATAACCTGTTAGTGAATATTTTTTTTGACAGTGGCCTACCTGTGTGCCTACCAAAATGTAAGAAGTCTGAAAAGAGACTTCAACTTTTTTCAGTCTTATATGCAGAGTTCTTTGCATGAAGCAGGACATTTTGCTACAAAATATATCTTCTTCCTTTCTTAGAGAGTAGGGATATGTATATAGTGGAAAATGTCTTTTTATCCAAGCCTTCCTTTGATATCACTTGTACTCTTCCATTCTTTTGCCATTTTACTTCTTACTCTTTTTGACCGTCTGTGCTCCCTTACCTCACCACCTACGATGAGTCCCTTCATCAACATCCTATTAGACACCTTGCATGGCTACCTAGAGATGAGCAACAGAGGTAGCTGAGGTGCACAGGCAGTTCTGAGACAGAAGTGATATATGACAAAGTGTCTCCACTCTGCTTACGTAATTGTCTGGATCTTGATTTAAGATCCCCCTGCTGCCAGAAATGAATTATGCTACAGAATCTGTGTTCTTCCTGTTTGAACTCTGGCATGCCATTAGTGATGATTTGTGCCAGATATCATTAAAATTATGCATGAAAAATATAAATGATCTGCAAAGCAATTACAAGCTTACAGTCTCAGACCGTTTTGGGCCACCCCAGACTCTCTCTGTTTTGAATGAGAGTTCCCCATACATAAAAACTGTCTCAGGTCCTTGAAGTTGCTTTCAGGAAATTTTTAATTTTTTTTTTTTTTTTCTTCAAAAATGGGCAAGTGATTTAGGAGCTTGGGTCTTATTTAAAAGCCAAACAGATTTGATGCCCAAGCACCTTAGCAAATCTGGGCCCAAGAGCACCTGAAGTTGAGTGTACTTCAAATATGTGACCCTTACTGGAAGTGGGAATCGCCAGCACTTCAGAGCACTGAACTGCAGAGCACTGCAGACCTGAACTGCTTATTGGTATGTTTTATTTCTGTGATGTATTTAATTCAGTAGAAATGTGAATGCTAGCCCAGATTTGAACCAGGTAGAGTGTCAGCAGATATCATACAAATTTCCCTACACAAGATCTGCTAATGCATCTCAGTTTGAATTTGTAGATCTGCCAAGTTTCACTCATTTGGAGAGAGGCTTCCTCATTTGGGATTAATTTTAAGACTCTTAAAAAGTGTCTCCACTTGTGATGAAACATTTTGCTGTGAGTGAATGAGATGTATAAAATATCATTCGAAAGGCCAAATTCCTCTCTGGTGTAACTTCTGGGGAATTCCCACGATGCTTTGAAATCTTCCTCATTCAGATGATCACAGCTCAAGGAGCCTGAATACTCCTTCAATTTGATCCCTGTGCATTTTGCACAGAGTGCCAGTCATATATTGGTTTTCCTATATGTTCATATGGAGTGAGAGATGAGGTAGTCACAGATCTTTTTAATTTTAGCATATACCAGGATGAAAACTCTACTGATGAAGTGAATGTGATATACAGCTTAAGTATTCGTATGTAAGAGTAATATACACTTTACAACATATATAAATACATATAGAATAGTAAAACTTCCCTTTTTTCTTTCTTCCTTTCTCCAAAATAAACATATTAAGAACGTAGCTAGTGAAAGAAGCTGCCGTTTGTGTAAAGCTGTTATATATATTATAACTAAGACATCCACCTGCCTTTTTGAATGCAATAAATGACCAGCAACAGAACCAAACAGAAAACAAAAATCCAAAACCAAGCCCCAAACAGTTCATGTTAGCTGATAATATCATTCAGGGCTAAAGATTCCTTTTGTCTTCTGTGTGATACTAAAAACTCTCAGGCTGATAAAATCAGCAAGGACAGGGCAATTGTCATTGCTCATTTTATGACCTCAGGCATTGCTCCAGTGCCTCAGACTGCCTTGGCACCATTAGTCCCTAGACTGCTTCTGCTGATCTTAAAGAGGCTTTTGTTGGTAATCAGTACAGACTCTGGAATCCCAGGACACCACTGCTGGTTATGCTGAGCTAAAATCATAAGGAGTGCAAGCAATAACAAGCACCAAGGCCCATGCTGACCCTTAGCAGCTGTTTATATGCAATCATAACTGAGCAAATGACTTTCCAAATGAAAGGGCATGTTTTTGGAACTGATAATAAATCAATCTTTAAAGAACGAGAAATACTTATTAGTTTTATTCTCTGCTAGGTTGTAAAAAAACCAAATAAGAACCCCTGCCTTCGAGCCAGACGGCTTTCACATATATAAGGAGATTTAAAGGGGCTGCACATCAAAAGGGGGCATTTTTAATAGTGCTCACATGACAGAAGAACACTACTGCATTTCTGAAAGTGATACACTCCAGCTTAATGAAAGGTAACTTTCAGAAAACCAACTAAATTCCTACCAAATCTCTGGCAATTAGTAAAAATAAAACGTATAAATTCTTAACAGGGAAAAGGAATAATAAACAATGTAATTCCGATAGTGTGAATTTCAGTGTTGTGGATACCGTGGTAAGGCTGTTCTTACTTCAAAAAGTGCGAAGGTAATTAATAACAGAAGAGATTTTTACAGATGCAGGCGAGGGAAGGCAGCAGCGCCCTGTGTGAAGGGGGAGAAGACGCGCTGCTCCAGTACTGTAAACCCCATACAGTCCCGCTTCTGCTCTTCCCGGAGCCTTGGTGGGAAGTCGGTGCCCATGCCCAGCCCCAGCAGCATGCCTGCTGGCAGGCTCCACCACCCCCATGTGCCAAGGGTGACGCTGGTGGGTGAGAAAGTGGGGGGACAGTCACCTCTGCCACCCTGATGATAGTCACCTATTCCTGCCAAGACCATATATTTCACTGAACAAATGTGCAGAAGGAGCTACTTTTCTTCTCTCTGTCTCTCCCTGTACTGGCTTTGAAAATCAATGGAGTTGATGAGGAACAGGCAAGAGGCAGGATTCATCTGGCTGAATTAGGGGTCTGAGCTGGCCGGCTTTTCTGAGAATAGTTTGTCTCACCCTCAAGACGACCTGTGAAACAGTTCAGATTAGGTACACCACGGAAGTACAGTCCTTTCGCTGACCTCAGAGGGAGCTGATGACGACTGTTACAGGTATAGAGGTCTGTATGGCAGACATCTCAGGCTTAGGTGAAACAAACCCCCTCTAAGAGCCATCCTCATGTTTTCCTTTTGTTGGTTATGAATCCTGGGTCAAGAAAAGGTTGGGAATATTAGAGCAAGATGAGCAATATCATGTTTGTAGCTGTGGTGTTGTTTTGAACTTTTGCAGAGGACTACCACACCCCTCTGATGTTTTCTTCGTAACATTCCGACTGCTGTGAGATTGGCACAACAATGTAATATTAATAGAAGAAATCTGGTTTGAATTCCCTTAAAGTCAACGTTCTTGTAAATCTAATAAGTACTTGGATATTGACGTGTTAGTCACCATCTGCAGAATTTAAAAATCTGAAATTAATTTAAGTCTTATAATTAATAAACAAAATTCCTCAGACTTAAAAATGTCAAGGACATCATTAGTTACACTATATTTTTATGGTGCTATCCCTCAAAGGATATTAAAGTGCTTCGGAAGTGGCCCAATCCCTTACTAAATGCTGTAAGAGGAATGTTTTTTATCGCCATTCCACAGAGAAGCTGAAGAAATTACTGATACAGGCTAAACCTTGAAATGCTTGGCTGTTTGCTAAGGACTGTTCCCATGCTGATTGTAGAACATGAGAAGATAAGAGAGACACCGTGGCAGCCCATAGGCTGTTACAAACAGTAGCCTAGTTGGTGGGTCCTCTGCCAGGAGCAAGCATGCATGGCCCATGCTGCAGCTGAAGTCAGCCTGGGCATGCAAAAGCTGCTTCAGGGATGGATTAGAAGGTGTTTTCCGAGGGTCATTTAGCAGAATGGCCATGAAAGATGTGCTTGCCTGAAGTGGCGGATGAGAGGAAGAGGTAAGGCGGAGGCAGGGAGCACCACTGGAGGCTTCGGTGGAGTCAGCCAGGCGGGTGGACGCATTTGCTCTCTTCCTGGTACAATTTGCCATAGGCACTGTCAGGTGCCCAGTAACAATTAGGATATGCTAATTGGCAAATGAATTATGCTAATGATCAGATGAAGCAGATGCTAATAAGATTGGCAGGGGTATGGTTACCCTGACAGCCGAGCAGCAAAATAATGTTTTGAGCAAAAATCAATGAGAAGGTGAGGGTATGGGGAGGTGCCCAGCTGACCTCTCTGAAGGCCTTTGTTCCCAAAAGCAAGATTGTAATTTAGAGGGATGCGTGTGGGAGGTGCTTGTGCTGCTCTCTGTGATAACCTGAATCCCTCTCATTTGGAGTCTGCCTGCAGAATAAAAGTATTTTCTATGACAGGGATGAGCTGCCCTCATCTGCCCAGTGTGACTCTCTAGGAAAAGTCAGACATGTGGTGGCCATAGGAATATTTCATATTAAAATTGAACTATTCAGGAAACATAAGGGGCCATGTGTCTTGCTCCAGCCATTGGTGCCACGAAGGGATGGGGCTCTCCCAGCATAAAAAAAATTGATGGTCACAAACGGATATTCTCTGTGAACTTTGAACTTTATGGAAAGTTAGACTGGAGGCTCTTGCTGGTGGCCAAAGACAGATTTGATAGATACAAATAGGTAAGGCAAATGAGAGGTACTATGGTACTGCCATTTAACTTTGATATTACCTGTTGATATGTTCTTCCTTAAAAAAACCCAACCAACCAAAAAAACTGTGAGCCCTGACAGCTTACCTTTGGTTGTATTAAAAAAACCAACAACAAACACAACATTTTTTTACTTTGGATATTTTTGTACATTTTGTAGGACCTGTGAGACGATTTCTTAGGATCATTGAGGATTCGGGAGGCTGCTGTTGGGGTTCATGTTCTAAATCTCTCTTACCCCTTATGAAGGTATATGCATATTATGCTCTACTGAATTTCTGTTCACACCTTCTGATTTCACCTCCAGAAATTTCTAAGGTTTTAGTAAAGAATGTAGGGCTTGGTTAGGTCATTCAGGCAGAACAGAAGGATTTTTCAAAAGTGCACACATGCACTCCTGCCTAATCCCAGAACCAAACAGAACCTCTGTGAACTTCCCTGTTTGACTGGAGAGGCCCCCGGAGACCAGAATTGTGCCTTTCTAAGTGTTCAGACCTGTCTTACTCTTGTCAGGCTTATCAGTTACTATGAAGCTTCTGTTTCACCCCAGCCAGCTGCTAGAAACTGGCACTCCCCGCCCCCCCCTGCCCCCGGCCCAGTTCCCTTGAGCTGTTTGTTACCTACCTTACAGCTCTCTTGGAGAGAGCTTTTACCACAAGGCAGTGGGAGTTAAGCTTTCTTTTCAAAACCAGCTGGAAAAGCGAATGGTAGGGATCTGATTTTGAAATAGTGTTTACCTCAGAACCAACAAAATTTGACCAACCTCTTCTTCTGCCTACTGGAGTACCTGCTTCTCAGAAAAACACCCCAATCACCAAATTATGCAGTTTGGGAAAGCAACCTCCTTTCCATCTCTTGAACAACATTTTCATTTTGAAAGTGAGAGGGAATACATCTGCGCTGAAGTATTAAAGAGCTTCTGTGCATTGAAAGACACTCCGGCGTGTTTCAACACCCCTGTGTGGACTTCAGAGGAAGCACCCTGTTGGACCTGTAGATACACTCATGCATTCTGCATCCCACTCCTTTAGTCAGGGCCTAAAAAATAAACACTGTGATGCCAAAAAGGCCATTACTGATTTTGGCCTCAAATATTTTAATAGTGCAAGATCTGTTGCAAGTGGATATGGCTTTGGTCCTGAAATTTCCTTAGCTGTATTTAAATCCCACCTTCTGGGATGAAGTAGCATTCTTCTCTCTTGCATGCTTCCTTCTGCAGTTTATGTCAAGTTTTAAACTATTCCTGGTGAAGACTATGAATTGATAAATGTTTGCGAAGTGCTTAGTGTGTTGAGGTTCTGCCAGAACTGCTGCTATCTAAATAAGATTATCCAAGGATGGGCACTATCAGATACTGAATCTTGAAGGAGGACCTGACAACTTGCAACCTCCTTTCAGCTGAGTTAGAGGCTCTTGAAAAATATGTATGATTGCTAATTGTCCAGGGAACAGTGACAACTTCAGTGAGGTAAGCAGGATTTTAAAAGGTGGAGAAGAGGTGAGATTGCAGAATATGCATCCTCCTACTTACAGTTTTCAAGGTGATTCTCATTCACCTACTAATGTTGGTCCATCTGTTTTCCCTTTATTTTAACTGTAGGAATTAAGCAGTTGGGAAACTGCTCTCTGGGTGCTTCCATTGGATGACACAAAGCGAGACTTTAGATGAAGTAAATATAAAAATTTGCTTAATAAAAATATTAGCAGTTAAAATTCATGTCCCTGTCACACAGCCCTTGCTCTTGAGTAGTGTATTTCTTTTTGGGGAGTTGTGTAAGAGTGACCAGTGTAAGTGGTAATGGATGTAACCTGCAAGTTGCAATAGCACACTTGGTTGGCACACGTTGGGCATGGGCTCACCCTCCCTGTGTGACAGGGCTGAACGACATGGTGAGGTGGCTTTGGAGGGGAGGAGAAGGGGTTGAGCACTCCATCCCAGGACCAAGGCCAGGCTGCCCACACGGGGATGATGCCACTGTGTTTTGTGACAAAACTGGCACCAGAAACAGTGCTGGAAGCTGTATCTTTCTTCAGATATTGAGCCTCCTTGCTACCTTTGGCAGTAGTGCTCACAGGCACGGACACTGAGGTGGATCAAGGGAGGCTAAACAACTTTCAGGAAGTCAATGGCTAAGTGAAAAAGAACATGATCTTTACAGGCTACTTTACATTATGTTGGGTCTTTTTATTCCCATTCCCGTTATACATAGGTATTGATCACTCTTCTCTACTGCATTCAGTTATGATCTTTTTCTTGTAAAGAAATGTACTGTGTGAATGAGCTTGAAGACAAATTTTAAAATATTAAAAGCTGTCCTTCTGCTCAAACCTAACTCTTATGCTAGTTGTTTACATACATAATTTAATAAATTGCATGTATTTTTTTATATATTAGTCTGACAGTTGTAAATGAAACTGGATTCAGGAAAAATATTCTGGTACATGGAATCTGAAAACACACATTTGCACTGGTAAGGTAGTACTGTATATTTTGGAGGGCTTATATTTCTCCTCATTGTGGTTAGTGGTTAGTATGACTATCATGTTTTTGCAGTATTACGTATCCGAGAAAATGTAATTTTTTTCTATTCCTTTTAAAATCAAATTACAATGTGACATTCAATAAAATATCTTTTGTGCAGCTAATAAAAATGAGATCCCATCTCGCTGCTTTGACAAATAAACCACACAAGTCAAAATACTGCCTCTGATACAGTTTATAGCTTAAGCTTTCATGTCAGCCTTTCCTATAAAAAAGCCCCATTATTTATTAATAGCCTTCTATGTCTTAAAAGTTTCTTTTTCTTGTGTGGAGAAAAAATCATTTGCCTTTTAATGGGGTGTCAGATTTGTTTTCCAAACCTTCTAAAAGGTTATCGTTGTTACATATGGACAAGTGCTTTTTTCAGAATCAATGTAAACTCTGTTACCAGGGTAATTTACTGCAGTCCCCTGGTAGCTGTACGGAAAACTTAATTTCACCATTTTGCAAAGTGGAGGGGTGGGACTCTTTCCTTGTGGTTAACTATTTTCACATGGAGTGAAAAGAAAATGCATGCTTCTAGCACATACTAAATAACTGATGGGCTCTTACCCTCTGTTTGAGTTCAGGGCACACTGGCAGTCTGGTAGGGTTCATGGCATCGAAGGATGACTGAGCCAATTAGATATACCATAAAACCTTTTGGCAATTAACTCCCAACTAACCAAAAGATTCAGGCTAATGCTAACAGTGGATAATAAAAGCTTGTTAAATTTCCGTCCATTACCCACACACATGCACACACACAAATATCTGAGCCACATTTTTGATGACAGAGAAATCTGTACGGAGGCGAGAATATTCTATGAAAGATCCAGAGGTGTCAGGTTTGAGTCTGTCTTGCAGTTTGAGTTAAGAAATGACATGAGACATCAGCAAATATAAAATTCAGACTTGTGCATTTAATTAGAGCTTGCACTAGCAGCTACAGTACTTTATTTCAAAAAAGGCAATAATAGCAGTGTTTTTTCTCTAACAAACACTACTTAAAAAACCTCCAAACCCAGAAACCACTAGGAACTCATCTGAACAACATTTTCAGATTAAATTAATTACATTTTACTAGCACTTTCTACTAACTTGTTCAATTACCTGATGTGTTTGGGGGTGCTGCCTACATATGCAGAGTGAAGAGTGTGTTTCACAACAGGCATCAGCTCTTTAAATATGGCAATTCATGATCTTTCTCTCCACACCGGTGTCTGTTCACCAGGCTGAAGACAGTCTACCACATCTGTGCTGTGCTTAAGAAGAAATAAGCTGGTGATCTCTGCTACCGAACTGGACTGAGGCTCAGATGGCTCTAGACTTCCTAAATTTTGAAGCGCACACTTGGTCTGCACCAGGGAGAGACGTGCAGTGCAAGGCTCTCAGTGCAAGGATCTTTCTGGATCTCAGCAAGAAAGACCTGACAACACATGGCGTAGTAAAATAGCTGGTTTCACAGGGTAGAATAAAAAGGGGGATAGCGATAACAAGTAAATCTGATGCCAATTCAGATGCTGGAAATCCCGTGTTTACGCGGCATAGATGGACCCTGGATGGATTTTCCCATGGCATGCTCAGCAGATCGCATCCACGGAGACACCTTCCTACCACACTGTGGTATTTGTGTAACAAACAGAACCATATATCTTCTCCTGAGAGGTAGGAATGTTATACCAGTCATAACCCCCACCAGTGTGCAACACAGGCCAGCATGGGGCACTGCAGCAGATTCCTGTACAGCGGATACTTATGCTGACATGTGGGCTCCTCAAGCCCTAGGTATGAAGCCCTATAGAGCAGATGTGGTTTGCCCAAGATCAACAGCTACAATGTCTTCTTCAAGACTCCGAATACAGTACAAAGTTACTTAATCTGTTCAGTGTCTCTCCAAAATTCTCTGCAATGTAGGCTGAATTAACATTAGGCTTTTGTATTGTATTCGTTGTATTGTATTTATGTTGAATTAACATTAGGCTCTAGTAATGTAGGCTTCTGACATTAGCTTGGGCATGTATATGGCTCAAAGCCCTAAATTCACTGACCTAAGTGTAAAAATCAGTTGTCATTTAATAAACCAAAGTTTCTAGCCAAAAAAGTGCAAAGACAAATCTGTGAGACAAGAACCTCAGTGGTATTATTTTGAAAGACTGGGATTTTTAAGACGGTCATGGTTTTGAAAGCCCAGCTTGTTATTTTTGAAAGCTTGGGGTTAACAATATTCTTCCTCTGTTGCTATGTATAAATGTGAATGTGGAACCATAAAATTGTCTGCTGAAAATTTTGGAATATCAAATTTTCAGTCTTCTTCATGTAGGAAAAAGCAAACAGAACTCTGGAAAGCCAAGTCCCATTCTGACAGAAGATCCTCAGACCCTCCTAGACAAAGGTTTAGTGGTCAGGTCAGCTCCCTTGAGATGAAGGAAACTCTGACATAATGCTTTTCCTTGTTTAGGCCAAGGACTTGCCTCCCTCATCAAGATCACAGACCAAGAGTCTTTACCTCCCACATCCGAACTTACTCATCAGTAAACTATTTTCTAACCTGGTGGAAATTTGATGAGAATTTCCAACCTGGAATCTGTGAAGCTTTTTCTGATGAAAAGTCTCATTGAAACTAGCGTGATAATTCAAAGTCTTCTGTCTATTACTTAAATTTTAACACAGCCTTCTAATAGAATAAGTAGGGAAAAAAAATCCAAACCCAACCAATCTTAATTAATAGTATGACGGACCTCGGTAAATTTGTGGATGAGATTATGTAACACCAGTTGCCTGTGATAACAATGGACTGAATTCAGTGACCCACTGTGTCCTGTGGCACGTGTTATATGAAGAGTTCTTCCATAGGAAGCTTTCAGTAAGGTGTCATTTTCATATTAAAGAAAGGCCTTGTCAGAGTGTCCTGGACCATTTCCAAATATGAGTTTATACTGAGACGGGGATCCAGCATCCTGGGCGCTTGTCTGTCTGTGCTCTCAGGAGAATTACCACCCACTTACATGCTGAGAGCTTGTGAATAACCTCCTGATGTCCACTTCTGAGCAGGCTCAGCCTGCGTCTCTTCTTCAGAAAATCCCAAATATAAGGTGAATGTCTTTGTTTAGTGACTTTGGAGCTTTGATTTCCAAGATCAGGAACATATTTCGAGGATGTTTTTTTCCCCCACCATCTGCACAACCATGCATTTGGGAGACACTAGTACAGATTATTTCTTAATGCCATTGACTGGAGAAGGAAAAGACGTGCCGCATGTCATTCATCCAGCTCATCTCTAGTAGTTTGGATTTTGGTCACTGTTTCTTTCTTGATGTATATGTCTATATGGCATACTGCAGAGCAGAGGTATTCAGTGGAGTTAAACGTAATGTAGGTAGTCTATCTGAATCAGTGCAGACACAGTAGAGAAAAACTTGAGCTATGTGCATTCACAGATAAACTTCTACTTCATCTAGCTCATGTAGAGACCACTTGGATATGCGTACCTTGGATTATATCCTGATGTGCTGTCAGACAAACCTGTGACAGTGCGGATAAAATATTAGGCCTTGGAGGACAAAGCTATATTATAGTCAAGAAGCAGAATTTTGGCATATGGAGGCTTTCTGACTCCGCTTGATCTGCATCTTTGGAGTAGCAAGGTGATGATGCAGCAGCATGTCATGCAGCCTTTGGACAAAACACCCAGAATCAGTACAGACCATGCATACCTTGGGTCTTCCTTGCAGTAGATATCCAAAGTCTATGACACCTTGATATAAAATAAAAATAGATCAAACATGTTTTTACATGCTATCATTGCACCATTCAGCTACAATAGGGACGTGCTCATTGTTTTGTTCCTAGAATAACTTTATAAGTTATTTGTTGTTGGAGTCTGGACTTACTGCTCTTCCTCACCATAGTGTGAGCTAACGTTTGACTGTAGCAAGCCTTGAAAACAGAAAGCATTTGAACTTTCACCAGTTTCCTTTTCTCCTCATGGCTCAGGTACTACTTAAAAAACAAAGGCCACTGTCGAATGGACATACTGAAGAATAAGTCTTTCTCTGGACCAGAGCTAGCACACAGCACTCCTGTCCTACACAGGAGCTGTGAGGAGATGATGTATGTGTAGTCGTCCCTGTGGCCCCTGAGTGTTGGCTCAGCCTGTTCAAGCTAATGAGATAGTAGGACATGCTCTATGCTGATGGAAATTTTCAGATAACTTAGTCTCTAAATCGAAATGATTTTCCAGCGAACATTAGCAAAGAGATTTTTTTAAAAATTGAATAATTTGGCCAAAACAGTGTAGATTTTTCAGAGGGTGGTAAAAGATAAGTTCCCAGGCACTCCCTGACAAATATCATATCAGTCTATCAAAGCAGAGGTCTTGTCTGCGATATCATAAGAATTATTTTAACACATGAACCCCGTTTTTTTTCTTTAGAGACTCTTCATCTTTAGAAACTATGCTTGAATTTCTAAATATTACTGCTACTTCTTTTGTCACACTGTGGCAGTCACAGAACATGAAACAGTTTTGCTCAGACTATTAGCATCTGGCAAAGTTACAACATCTGAAAATGAGGTCTTATAATGGGAAGTATTAAATAACTATAACTCACTAAGCAGTTCTAGCTACATAAGCTCAAAAATATAGCTGTAAAAGCAGGAAAGCTCTCCTCAAATACAGCACCAACTTTCCATGCGATTATACATTTTATCCAAGCTTACACAGGGGCAATGAAGTCATCACCAGGTCAAGTGACCCACCCAAGGTCATCGACTGGGAGTCAGTGACTGAGCCACTATCACAGCCCATGGAGGTTCCTGTCTCCCAGTGAAGTACAAGGTAAGTGACACTAAGGTACATCTTCTCTCAGTTTCCATTATGTTTCTAATCTCTCTTCACTACAGTAATGAATGATAATGAGTTGCAATCTTTTCTCTGGGTTGTTCTTGCCGCTGCATCGGTGACACTTATTGTTACAATAATGATATAAGTGGAGAAAAAAATTGTGCTAAGTGATATTATGAATAAGTAAACCTAAATAACTTACAAAAAGAACAGCGGTTGCAATAACTTGTTAGAAAGGACAGTCTTACTCAACGTGTCCATATCAGGCAGGTCACCTTCTCCTTCATCCGGAACTGAAAATACTGGGAAAAAAATGGACATGATTCAGTAACCGCTACTTATGTGAGCAAGCCTTACTAATGCAAGGATGGGCAAGGACAGGTACATAATTTGCTACACAAAACCAGAAAGTCAGTTATGCCAGCCCTGAGGATCAAGCTCCTGTTATGCACTTGCACTTAGGTGCTGGTGAATATTAAGCATTTCAGACTTACAGGGAACTGATTTTCAGAATTGCTCAGTGGTCATAGCTCAGGTCAGATTTTTTGAAACAGCTCAGCACTCAGCAAAACTTCTTCAAAAGGCAACAGTTTTTTA
Source organism: Ibidorhyncha struthersii (assembly GCA_013398815.1). Classification (NCBI taxonomy): domain Eukaryota; kingdom Metazoa; phylum Chordata; class Aves; order Charadriiformes; family Charadriidae; genus Ibidorhyncha; species Ibidorhyncha struthersii. The sequence continues at coordinate 106,474 of VZSZ01004144.1, forward strand.
ATGCTGCTCTGCACTCAGTGGCTCCCACTGGGCAGATGGTGCTCTGCAGAAGCTGTTGGGTGCTGCATACCATGGCAGAAGAGTATGGGTTAGGGACAGTTTTGGGGAGAGGTGGGTAAAGACTGCAGTCAGCAATGTTGATCCCCCTTGGTCCTACTCTCGAAGCATGTGCCATCCATGTGTTCTCGTAACAGCATGAGTAAAGTTGGCAGCTGGTGAAGATTCAATAGCAATGGAATCCTTTGTGTATTTTAGCATGAGAATATTCCATATATTTGATTCTATCCCCTTAATTATCTTATGCAATGTTCACGATCTTGCTTTTCCTTGGTCTTCTGGAATAACTATGTCCTGTTTTTTTTCAGCTAGCTGTAAACATTTTTGTGTGTGTGTGTGTGTGTGTGTGTGTGCAGTTCACTATAATTAGTTCATATGTATCCAGTTATTTTTTTTTCCATCCCCAACCTGTGATTTCCAGTGTCATCATTCCTCTAATACCTTGTTTTGGAAATTTAGCTACTGGTCTCCTTTCTATTTAAAATTAACATTTGATTCTGACAAGAACACAAATACAAATCTACTCATAAACATAACAAATCCTGGAGGGAAGGATGAGTCTAACTGGTTGCTTAGAAGTCCTGGGTGTAAAGGAAAGGAGTAGCCAAGAAATCATATAGTAGGGGAGCCTGTGCTGTCTGTAAACCTTGGAACCCCCGTAGTATGTGATATGTACCATGGAGTAAGGTGCAACTTGAATTGCTTATGTTTATGCCACTAATGCCATCTGTGCTGTGGCTAAATCCATCCTCTTCCTGAAAAAAGCAGCTAACTTGTTTATTAACCTTTGCAGCTCTAGTAAACTTTTTGCCATGACTTAGATTCAGCTGTTGTGCTGGTTCCTTCTGTGAATTTCCATTTCTGCTGGAGAAGGGAGGGTGGGAAATTATACTAACCCAATATTTTTTATATTTAGGTACTCATTTCCCAAGTCTCATTTGACTACATCAGTCAGAAAGTCTATTATCTGTTTAAAAGAACCATTTAATACAGTCACTATTTTTCTCCTAATCTTTGGGTTAAGAAAAAAGTTTAAAATGGATGTGAGATTTTTAGCCTTTGGTTTGATAAAGTCTGGGTTATGAAGTAAGGTTTTTCAGTGGCTCACTGAGGTAATTAAAGTTAACTTTTCTAGTTTAAAGCATGCTGAAAGCTTTAAAAAATCCATCCTCTCTCTATCCATTCACGTGTTATAAAGCTTTAGCTCTTATTAAATCCATATAAAAGCTCTGTCGTATCAGGGAGAGTCCTGCCAAAGTGGCCAGACTGGAGAATCACAATCCCTTAAAAGAGAGCCACAGTGAGAGCAGAATGGTGGCTCTCCACATTTGAAATACTTACTACGTCTGTACTGCTATGTGATACCAAGTGTTACAAACCTACGAGAAAGGGAGTGTGAAGGTTCTTTCATGAAGAACAGTCTCTGCTCTACCGTAGTAGGCAGCAAGCAAAACTGAGTAAATAATCCATTGACTGATTTTTTCTTGTTTTTGTGAATAATCTGTATAGCAACTTTTGATTTTTGTGAAGATATTTATTATTCTAAGTAGTTTAATGCGACCCAGAAACATTTCTGGTCCTCCAGATTTGTTTTGAGTGTTTGATGCATGCAAGTGGACCTTTGCTGGTTAATTTATCAGTTACATCACACAATATTGTCTCTGTTTCTATCTGGAATGAGCATAATTCTTCAAATTGCATATCTGTTGGGAATACAGTGTTTCTGAATTCACAATTTGTATTCTATGAGTATACAGTAGTATTCGCTTAACATTCATTTTCCATGAATGTTTCATGTACCTTGTACTGGTTAACAACATGAAGAGACTTTATGTTTCCAAAACTCTTCTTGTGGTGTATTCAGGGAATTTATAAAGCTGTTTTGACTACAGCCCACTAGTAGTTTGCATACAGATTTTTTCAGGTCTCTTCCAAACTCTTCTCTCTTGAAACCTTTTCTGCATCTTCCACAGGCCACCATAATGCTGCTCTCAAAATTCATATTTAAACTGAAATGTCTTCTGAAATTTAATGCAAAAAGAGCACAGAAAATCCCAGAGCAGTGTTTCATCTGAGCTCACATTCTTCTCTATTTTGGGAGGCATTGGCCAAATTAGGGTCAGCAATTAGGAGGTTACTTGCTTATTCTAGAGAAACTTTATGAGAAAAATAAACCATCATTTTTTATGAGAAACCTGCTTCCAGCCCTTTCCAAACAGATGGAGGACTCCTACTGCTTTTCTTCCAGCATATTGGGTATGTTCATTTTGCTTCTATGTATTGCTTCTACCAGTATTGGCAGCTACAAAGCAAGCAAATTCCTCTGCCTGTCTATGTGTCTGCATTTAAGATCCATTCCCACATTTTTGTCTCTCTTCCGCCCTCCCCCTCGCAGGACCTCCCCCTTTCCTGTGGTCATACTGGTACATATGGATTGAGGAGGGTGGTTTCCCTCTCTGATTAAATTTAAGAAGCAACGGCTGCTGGACATCGGGCTGCCCCTTGCCCTCCCTCCCCATCAGCCCTTGGTACCTGGCCAAGGAGATGCTGCACACCTGTGGGGGACAGGTTGAACCACCACCCTATACGGACCCCTGGGACCCCCAACCATGGTTTTCAACTATATTCTGGGGGATATGGGACATTCAGGGCTACAGCTTTCCAGAAATGTGGCTTTGATGGGGCTGTCATCAGCCATCTGAGGCAGCCCTTCTGGGAATGTCATCAGAGCCTGGCAGTTTGGCAGATGTACAGAGTCGCTGAAGTACCTGTGGAAGCGCAATGCAGGGAGCTGGGTAATCATAACGCTCACAACACTTCCACATTTTAATCATGATATACTTGCTTGTAAAGAGAATTTCAGTAGGGCTGCACATTATTTATTTTTAGGGAAGTTTGTCGACTGCAGAAGTCCTAAATCACAGCATTTGCTTTCTGCTTGATGCTAATTTGGGCCACTTCCAGCCAACGGAGTTCCTTTTCCATTGTGTCATTTAATTACACATTTACCCACGCTTCTCAGCTAGTAAGAGCCTTAATATGCGGCCTCTTAATCTAATACTGATCTATTAAAAACTACACTCAGTATTTTAAAGTGTTAGACAACAGATGGAATTGACAGTTTTAATAGGTAGCAACTAACATCATCTCCCAATCTACACCTCTGTATTGGATTTCAAGCAACTGATATCACTGTGGACATGTGCAGATATGGGGCTTGCATTTAAAGTCAGAAATTCAATCAATAGACTGTCTCTCAACAGAGCTTACTAGATTATATCAGTTAGAAGTGACCATCTGGCCTAATCTTGGGAGTTCTGAGATATCATGTAGATCTTTTTCACTAATGTCATTTTTATTTGGTTAACATTAATAAACTGTAGCAAACATTGCAAATCTTGCACTCTGAAGCTGTAACTCAATTTTTGCCTTTTACATGAGACAAGTCAAACATCTGCTTCTCTAGAGGGAACGTGTGTGAGAGTGAGCAAAAGAAAGACGTAATCGCTCTGAAGATTTTACTGTCTTTCTAGGTGTTGTGAAATGATAGAAAGTGGCAGTCTTTTTTATTTACTAAAAGAAAAGTGTGTTACTAAAAGGTATCCTACAACTAATGTGATTATTTCTGTGAATACAAAATATGGAGGGAAATATGTAGATAGCATTCTGGGGGTTAAAGTCTCAGAGTATTCTATGACCGCGATAAAAGAAGAACGTACATTACATATTCATCTACCAGATTTATGCTACAAATAAAGTCTAACTTTTAATCTGGTACAGTCAATATATATCACAAATCTGTGATCAGACATTTAACTCTGTCGCAGCCAGAATACATAAACTCTGAAAAGCCTTTTTTTGATACCAGAGTCAAGAACATTCTCTTGTGTTTCCTTGGTCCTTAAAATTTAATTTCAAATTCTATTTTGTGTTTGGTTTAACTCCAGCACTATTAGAAGTTCAGAAACGTTCTGTTCACAAAAAAAGTAAAATTAAGGTCAGTGTCCCAGGTCCAATTATAACTTTGTGCACGTAAGTGGTACAAGAGTGATTTGATTATGCAAATTATTGTCATTGGATTTTGATCTTGCAAAATAAAAGCCAGGAGTGATTTAGAAATGAATCTGATGTAATCAGAACCCTTGAAATTCTGGATACTATTCTTTTTGTCTTTGACCCGTTTCTGATCCACCAAAATTTTTAAAATTTCAAACAGTGAAGGAGTGGGTGATGAAAGACCATAGGTGGGGAGGGGGAGAAACAAGAGAGGTGACATTGCTAAACAGCAACAACATGGGAAGAAACTGTAAAAAAAGAATATTTGGGTACTTTAGTGAAGTAGGACATGTCATGGAGGTCCTGTTGCAGGGTGCAGGGGAGAGGGACTGTGTTAGAAATCAAAGATGTATGTCCTTCTCTTGACCTTGGTACTCAGAACTGTAAGAAGCTGGGCAAGCCATTTCATCTCCACGTGCCCTCATTTCTCCACCCAAAAAGGATGAGAATGATTGTTACCTGCCTTTTTTTTAAAGGCACTAAGTTCTATCATTAAATGCATTCTAAAGAGCCAAGCTGTTTTGCTATTGTGAAGTATTTCACTTACAAAATAGAGCTAGCTGACTTTGACATCAAAAAAACCCATTCTGCCTCCCACAAAACAAAATCTGGAATACAGACAAGCCTCTTATATCTTCAAAACAATAAGAAAGGATAAAGTTTTAGTGGTGTTATTGTAAGAAGAAAATTTCAAAGCTGGAAGGAAAATAGAACCTGGAAAAACTGCAAAACTGGGGAATAGTACCCCTGACAAGTTACGTACTTTTGTTGGAAGAACAGAATTTTGGTAAAGACTGCCCTTGACATATCTTGGATTTTTTTAGAGTTTATTTTCCTGTTTTAAGTGGACTTAAATTCCTGATTTTTTTTGATCAGCCCTCCCTCTCAGAATTCTTATTCAAAGTATGTAAAAAATATTGTTTCTCTCAAAATGCATCACAGGCAATGCCAGCATTTTTCAGCCAGATCTAGCAAGAGAATGGAATTTTGCATAGCAAGGACAGTCTGAAAATGTTGTCTTACCCCCCCCCCCCCCCCACCTTGCCCTGTGAATCCAGCAGAATCCTGAAATTGTCATTGGCCAGCTCTGTCCTTGAGCAAACATGAAAATTTTACCAAATTTGTTTACAAGAAAAAAATGAAATACATTTGCCAGAAGAAAACCCCTACATTTATCCATTGCTAGTAGCTTATTGACTAGTAGCAAAACACAGCTAATGGCTTCTTCCATGTTATCAGGCTATGCACATACAGTACATTTTTTAACTTTCTGTTTCTCACTGTAGTTAATAAATCAGGATGCAGATGAGAGATTCATAGTTAATTTTCAGTAGCTAGCACAGCATGTCTCAGCCTATAAAGTCCTGGAAGTCTTGGGCTGTGAATGCCTTGATACTGACAAGCCAAACAGCTTAGAAATTATAATTATAAGTTACAAGTGTCTTAAGGGTTGTTCTTCTGACATAAAACTAATTTCATGTTTTTATTCATAATGTGAAAGAGACGAGAGGATAGGGCCTTATTTAGATTGAGCTCCCAGAGATATCACAGGCTCTGTGTCCTGATTATAATCGGAAGAGATCACTTACTTCGTTCCTTGTAGCTAGTTGATTCTTTCTGCGTGTTTTTTTTTTTTGACAATCAGGCTAAAGAAAAGTGGGGTTTCTTCTACTTTTCATCCCAGTTTTGTTCACCAGCAGACTTCTACTGGTGCCTGTTGTTTTTTTCCTTAATGGTGGTCATACCAGAGTGTATCGGGCTGCCTCCTTATGAACTGGTTCTGGCCTGAATCCTCCTTTTGAGTAAGTGATGCACACCAGTGAGTGCTTTCACCCATATCATTTTCTTTGGCCAAGGGAAGGAGCCAAGGAGAAAACAGCCCCAGAGAGCAAGGACAGTCCCCATCACCCCTTCCCTGAGATGAAACACGACATTCTGGAGATAACAACTCACTACCCAAAACTCCTGCAGGGCTTCAAAGCCTGGGGGTGCCCGAGGGTTGTCCTAGGGGTGTTCTGGCACCCCGAAACCTGTGACAGCTGTGTCACCAAAGCCAATACCAGTCACATTTTGGTACACACTCTGGGATTGGCAGGAACTAGGAGGCCCAGGGCAAACCACAGCATAGAATCATAGAATCATAGAATTGTCTAGGTTGGAAGAGACCCTTGGGATCATCGAGTCCAACCATCTACCCTACTCTACAAAGTTCTCCCCTACACCATATCCGCCAACACCACATCTAAACGTCTCTTAAACGCGTCCAGGGATGGTGACTCAACCACCTCCCTGGGCAGTCTATTCCAATGCCCAACCACCCTTTCTGTGAAAAATTCTTTCCTAATGTTCAGTCTAAACCTACCCTGTTGGAGCTTGAAGCCATTCCCTCTTGCTCTGTCATTAATTACCTGTGAGAAGAGACCAGCACCAACCTCTCTACAGTGTCCTTTCAAATAGTTGTAGAGAGTGATGAGGTCTCCCCTCAGCCTTCTCTTCCTCAAACTAAACAGTCCCAGCTCCTTCAACTGCTCTTCATATGATTTGTCTGCTAGGCCCTTCACCAGTTTCGTTGCCCTCCTCTGCACTCGCTCCAGCACCTCGATATCTCTCTTGTATTGCGGTGCCCAAAACTGGACACAATACTCGAGGTGTGGCCTCACCAGTGCTGAGTACAGGGGCACAATCACCTCCCTACTTCTGCTGGCCACGCTATTTCTAATACAAGCCAGGATGCCGTTGGCTTTCTTGGCCACCTGGGCACACTGCCGGCTCATATTCAGCCGCTTGTCAATTAGAACCCCCAGGTCTCTTTCTGCCAGGCAGCTTTCCAGCCACACCTCCCCAAGCCTGTAGCGCTGCATGGGGTTATTGTGGCCCAAGTGCAGAACCTGGCACTTGCCCTTGTTGAAACTCATACCATTGATGTTGGCCCAGTGATCCAATCTATCTAAGTCTCTCTGTAGAGCTTCCCTGTCCTCCTGGGAATCAACACTCCTGCTTAACTTGGTGTCATCTGCAAACTTGCTGATGATACACCCTATGTCCTTATCAAGATCATCAATAAAGACGTTGAACAGAAATGGTCCCAACACTGAGCCCTGAGGCACACCACTTGTGACCGGCCGCCAGCTGGATTTAAATCCATTGAGCACCACTCTTTGGGACCTTCCAGTCAGCCAGTGCTTGATCCAGCGGATCGTATGCTCATTCAGGCCGTGCGAAGCCAGTTTTTCCACAAGAATTGTATGGGGGACAGTATCGAATGCTTTTTGAAAGTCCAGGTATACAATATCAACAGCCTTTCCCTCATCCAATATTCTGGTAATCTTGTCATAGAAGGAGATCAGGTTCGTCTGGCAGGACCTGCCTTCCATAAACCCATGCTGACTAGGCCTGCATGATCCCCTGGTTGCCCCTTATGTGGGTTTTGATGGCACTCAAGATGACCTGCTCCATGACCTTCCCTGGTATCGAGGTTAGACTGACAGGTCTATAGTTACCTGGATCCTCCTTTTTGCCTTTCTTGTAGATGGGTGTTACATTTGCCACCCTCCAGTCCATTGGGACCTCCCCAGTTAGCCATGATTTCCTGTAAATGATGGAAAGCGGTTTGGCGAGCACATCTGCCAACTCTTTCAGCACTCTTGGGTGTAGCCCATCCGGTCCCATAGACTTGTGTGCATCCAAGCGGCATAGCAGGTCACTGATCTCTTCCTCTTTGATTGTGATGCTCTCATTCTGCTTCCCCTCCCTGTCTCCTAGCTCTTGAGGCTGGGTGTCCAGGGAACAGCTAGTTCCACTGCTAAAGAACATGAGACCAAAGCCGATTCCTTCCACAAACCTCTATGTACACCTGAACAGGTCAAGGTGGATGGAGGAGGGCAGGCCAAGGGCTGTCAGACAGTAGTGAGAGAGAGAAAGGGTTTCTGTTTGCTGACTGATGTCTGCCAAAGCCTTCCCTCCCTGCATCAGAAAATGGATTTGGCTCATGTTTGCTGCTGGGGATTAGGAGTGACTCTGCTGCGGTAGTTGAGTTGTGCTGGCCTCCAAATGCTTAAATGAGCTGCTATAGTTTCATTGTCAATTTTGCACATGTAACTGAGGGTTTGCATTACTTACAGCTTAAGTAATTCCCACATGGAAGTGCAATGTCAGCATCAGCAAATTCAGACTTTGAGCAGGTAATATAATTTTAGCTAAGAAAGGTGAAGGTCCTTAAATGCCGCTCAGAAAATTCCGTGCTTTTATATCTGCTGGACTCAGCCAGATGCTTCTTCAGAGATATTTGAAGTGGGAGATATCTGACCTAGTTTTAGTCATCTAAAATTGGGGTGCTGACTCTAATCAGATTGTCTAGACTTCCTTTGCAGTCCACAGGGGAGGAAGACTCATCTGGGAGGTAATTAATTTTACCTGTATTTGCTACCGCCCTTAAAACAGGGTGATTCACCAGGTAGCTCTTGCATCTTTTCTCTGGTTACAGGGCCAGAGTATGTGTTAGACACTGAGTTTTGGGATGAGTAAACAGACATGAGACCACAGTCTATGACTGGAATATTTGCTTTTACTATCCTTGCCATTAGAATAGCTTAGTCTTTGTCTACGGCCTCAAGTCCTTGCTATGCTTATCTTCCAGCCTTCTCATTTGCTGAGAGATGTGGCTCATCTATTTTGTGTCAAAATATGGACACAGAAGCAATATCAGTAATCCTAGAGGGCATCAAAATCATCACCATTATCAGTGTTTGAGAGAGATGTGGTTGCACATGTTGCACTTTCTTCTGTTTTTCTTTTTTTCTTGCTTTCTAAATGTGTATGTTCTTGTCATTGTGGCCACAAGAAAATGGTTGCAAGCTGGAGTAATTCTGTTGTGACTTGGTCTTTCTGTAGAAAAAGCATTACATCTTATATTCTATGCTCAAAGAATGGTAAATTAAGTGAAAGTTATGCATTTTGACCAATTTTTTAGGATTTCACAAATGCTTTATTACTAAAAGACTCAAACAAATATCCAGTTTCTGGGTATAAGGAAGGAGACTAACATAAATGCCAAAGTCTTCTTGTGTCAGCAAAGGTCTAAGAACCATAGAATCATAAAGAAAATATTTTCTTTTCCTCCGCTCCTCCTCAAATGTAGTTTCATAAGGTCAGAATTGCAGTATATAAGCAGCAAAGAAGGACTCAATGTACACATTGGCTTTCTTATCCTGTGAGAGCTTAGTGGGAAATTTCATTTTTTGTAGTCAGTTGTCACATTTCTACAGCACTATTTTGCTTGAAAAATAGGAATCCTTTCTCTTTTTGTCTTTCAACATGGAATAAGGAGTTTAAAGAACCTCATTTGAGTTTCTGCATTCATCCAAGATTAAAGAGGACCACTGGGCATGGATTTTACTCACATAAGGTCTACATCACAGAGAAATAGAGACTTGTACAGAGTTATTTACAACATTTACTTGCATGTGGTACTGAACTGAGGCATGTATGAACTGGATGCTGTTTCCAATTTCTGTCACTGACCTCCTGTGCAGGCTTGGGCAATTTGCTTCAGCTCTTTGGCTACAGCTGTGGATCAGACCACAGGGCTCCGTCCCAAAATCACCTTGCACCTTGTGTATGAATGCAGACCTGTGTAGAGGTCCATGCTAAATCTCGACCCGAATCCAGTCTGTGGTTATAGCAGAGAAGATTAAACTTGAGCTTGGCTGTCTTGGGGAATGGATGGGACACTGAGTGTCCTAAGCTATGATAGGCCATCTTCTGAAAGTGTCCTGCAGTTAGCAAGGGATGTGCACAGAGCTGGGCCAGGGTTTCAGCCTCTGCTGGGTCAGAGCAGTGCAAGTATGAAGCTTCACTTCCTGCTAGCTTGTCGACATTCATCTATTTGGACGAGAAATCTTCGGGCAGCAGGTGCCCTCTCTTGCTATCCCTTTATACTGTGCCAAATTGTCATTATTATTAATTATATTATTAGTATATAATAATTATTACTATATTAATCCTTATTATTACCATTATTACTATTAATAATAATAATTTTGGTTTGCCACACCATTCAAAGTTGTCCATTATCTTGGGTTGTCTTCTTCTACATTGCCTTTCACTTTCTTTTTCAGTTTTGTCGGTGTTCTATTGTACTTGTGAATCTTGCTTGGATTAGACTGTGATGCATGTCTTGCTGGGCTGAGGGAGACTGTGAATGATAAATATCGAAGAAAAACAACCTGCAGCTGCTGGAAAATGCGCTGCAATCTTTGTGCTTTCAAAGACAAAACCCTAGAAGATCAACTGATGGAAGGGTTTTTAAGATATTCATGAGACAGGCTTGTGTGAAGGAAATGCAAATCAGGTGTAGGATATGTTTGAAAGGTGGGATTTGGTTATTTCATTACATAGAGAGATCAGTTGGAGGAGAGTTTTGCTCAGTTCAGATTAGTTTTTACTCACAGAATCTTGCTTTCATACCCTGAACTGTTGGTCCTTGCTGGGCCTATTTTCATTAATACATCTGGAACTTCTTCTTAACAATAACAGGTAAAAAATCTCTGGGAATCTTATACTGATCCCCACCTCCTTGAAGAATATCTTTTCTAAATATGAAATAATTATTCTTATTATTTGCATTCCAAGAGAGAGGAAAGTTAAATTTGTTGAAAAGAAAGTGTGCCAAGCTGATGGACAATATTAATTTCATTTAATTATATTCATGGCTTACATGTTTCTGTAGTAGCAAGTGTTTTTAAAAAAAAGTGAAGAAGAGAGAGGAAGGGAAAAGAAGGGAAGGGAAAGTCTAAGCCCTCCTTACAGAAAAAAACCCTCAAAAGTGGAAGTAATGTCAGGATAGTTCCTGGGTCTAGAGATTTCAGTCTGAAGTAGTGAGGCTGGAAAAAACTGATCAAGAGCTGGGAACACAGGTTACTGCGTTGGGTGGAGGAGTCAATTGGGAAGGAAAACTGTCATACAGAGGGAAATTGAAACAGAAAAACAGGGGAGAGGACAGGAAGGAGCTGCAAGAAGAAGATGAGGAAGAGAGGGAAACAAAGGACAAGAAGAGAAGTGCTTGATAAGAGACTGTTGTTCTGAAAACCTTATAATTAAGAAAGTTGCCAACGAGTTTGGACACCATATGAAAGACCTGACTTCACCTTGGTATAGATAACTCTCCCATGTCTCTAGGATGTCCCACAATAGATCCAGAGGTGTGCTTATTCCTTAGATTATATTCAGCCAAATCTGATCACAACTAAAGTGGAATTTAACGTTCCCCACAATAACGTGTCTGACAGCCCAACTTGATATATAGGAAAGAAACAAGATCACTGTCTCCACTGCTAATAAATGTTCAAAGTGTAGGATTTTTGGTGGAGGTTAAGGAGAAATATACACTGTATAGCATTAATTGCACATCTCCCAAGCATGAAATGGTGATATATTATGACTTTTAAAAAATATGTGACAATAATATATTGCATACATTGCAGAAGAAAATAATGCCTTTACCTTGAAAATCTACTTTCTCTGACAAGCTGATCTAATCATTTTAGTGAAGGAAGAGGGCTGCAGAGAGGAAACCTGCAAAGCTTCGAAGGTTAGAAATGTTGAACAAAAGGCTGAGGGTTTACTTTGCATGCAAATAAGTAATTCATCACAAATCCATAAACCAATTAGTAATGAACTAATGATATTGCTTAACAACTGTATTTTTGATTAACATATAAATAATTTAGGTGAGTATTTCTTTAGTCATGCCAGTTTCTGCTATTATTTACTAGCCTTGTCATGGCTGCTCTTAGATCACACGCCCCTTATAAAACATTTCCCAATCTATTGCAAGGACCAGTTTGTTTTAATGCGCTCAGTTAACACCACTAGAGCTATTAACAAGCTTATTAGCATAATCCATTGTGATATATCATTGTATAAAAGTTCAGCTCCACAACTGAATGGGACTGGGAAATGGCTTTGAAGATTTTATGATACAATAACTATCCATTTGATAAGCAATTAAAAAGATACTCTGAGACACTAAGAGTGAAGACAATGGCAACACGAGGAAAAGAGGAGGGGTTTGAGAGCAAAAGCTGCTGTCTGGTGCGGGAACTGTGTAAGTGAGTTGTGTTGCTCCTGCTCCTTAGTCACAAACTGCATACTGCTGCAGGGCTCTAAAGCTCTGGTAACAAGTTGGGTCTGACTTTGCCTTTTTAAGCATGGAAAAAAAAGGCAATTTAAAGCTCAGTATCTTCTGCTAGCTCGCCCATGATCAATTTCTCCACCTCTCAAAAAGATGTTTTAATACCCAGCTGAACCTCTGATTTTATGCTGGCTTTTTGCTTCTCTTAAATTTCAAATTTCTTTTCTTAGCTGTATGCATTATCCTTAGTGAACTTCCGCAGAGAGAAACAGAATAAAGGTTACTGGACACATTACCACACATTATTGTTCGAAACTCACTCTGTATAATATGGCTGTATTGTGCTTATAAAAATGAACATGGAACGAAAAGAGTAGCATCTTTATTGTGAAAAAAGTAGCTTTTCAAGAAAGTGTTGCTTTCTCTGACATGCAATAGCTCTGATATGCTAATACTTCTGTTCAGCTCAGTCCTGATTCTCCAGAGATTATTTGACCAAAATGTCCATTGTCCATATAATAGAAAATATTCATGATATTGTGGACTCACACAGAATTTTTCTACTGGCTTACTTCAACGTCTTACACACATCAATTAATTCTTATTCCTGATGAGGAAAGGAATGGAAAGCTGATTTCTGATCTAGTGGTTTGCGCAGAAAATGGAGATTTAGTTTCTAATCTTACTGTCATTACCAGGCTGTGTGATCATAGGCAAAACTTGCCACTTTTCTAAGACTCAGTTTTTCTGTTTTCAAAACTGACATCAAAGTATCCAGCTTTTCGGAGTCCTTTGACATTTTTACATGAAAATCATTTACATCTTAAATGAAAGGTGTTACATGGACTGTGCCATCTCAGGCAATAAGTTTCAAATAATTTATCTTAAGTCCTGAACCCAGTTGCCTGAAGAGGAAAGCATTATATTTTTATGTGTTTCAAACCTGATACCTTGGTGGACAGTCATAAGAGTTGTATGGCAACTGAAAGTGTACCCAAACTGAACCATATCCCAATACATAATTCTCCCTGCAAACAGAGTTTTGGAGGTAGACATGTGAGGAGTGCAGTGTCTTTGGGAAAACAGGCCCGAGAGGTGCTCCTGCCCACTGCAGAGGCATATGCATGTGTCATTCTCGTGACCTATCCCAGTAACAAGCTACCTCAGAATAGGAAGGATTAGAATATTTTCCTTTGAATTTGCTTTACACTCATCTTACTAAGACACACTTTTAAAGCTACTTTTGTGGTTGTGAATTTTTGGTAGTGAAAAGTTAGACCAGAAATTAGCAGTTTTTTAGCAAAACACTTGGCTATATTTCTGTTGTCTAAAGAAGGAACACTATAGCAGAGTTCGTCAGGCACATTTCCTCATAAGGACAAAATAATACATGGTGGGTGGAATAGTGTTTTGCATTTGCCGCATACAGAGAACACACAAGGAAAAATGGCCCAACAAGTAATGTAACATACTCTGATAAGCTACAGAATTAGTCCAGAAAATGTACTGCTTTGGAGCACTATGCTTTATATATATATTTAATATCAATGTAGAAATCATACTGTACTAGCTAGAGGTGTAAGTTAGCGCATTTTAAGAAATTATTTGTCCAAGCATAAGCTATGGACCAAGGTCAGCACAGCCCCTCTGAGCAGTGGATACATCCACCTGGGGGTTCCCCGGGCATCATGAGAATTTTGGGATGGCTTTGACCTGGCAGGGTGGCTCCATGGTGCTTCCCCTCCTGATATGGGTGGTTAGAGCTGCTGAAGGAAAGGAGAATTAGCTGAATCTTCACTGGGTTGTGGTTGTTGACAGCTACTGGGAGAGTTCCTTAAAGCTGTTGAGGCAGAGCTAACCTGAGATTGCCCCACTCGTGCTTGCTGCACGACTTCTGCACTACCTGAAAATTAGGAAACCACAGTGGTAGAGGAAAGCCACCTTTGTCTTCTGGTCTGAAGTCCAGCATCATCTGAGCCTTCCTGAAGCCTGAGGATTCAGGCCTTATATATCTATTTGTTTGCCAAGAGATTGGGTGATATATAGGTCGTCATCATTTTAAAGCGGGTTCAAACTCAAAGCTGTGGGCTTCATTTGAGTGCATTGTGAAGTATCATATACCTCTGGCCAAGGAACTGCAGCTCATTTAATAGATAAATTGAGATGACAAAAATGGCACAATTTAAATATCAGCGATCAACAGGAACAGGGGAGGGGGAGAGATAGAGAGAGAGAGAGAAGGAGCCCAGCTTCTTTTATTACAGCCATCTTAGTGCTTCAACAACAGGTAGCGGTATTACATATTCCCTTTCCACTTTAAAGCTCTTGTAATTTCCTTCCTCGTGTCGGGGCGATTTTATTCATTGTTTCCTTGCAGCAGTGATTGATGTTCTGAGCTGCTAATCTCTCTGAGTGATAACTATTTTCATGTAAGTCCATGAGTCTATGACACAGGCTGCTCGGCCAGGGCTACTGCTGACTACTTATTTTGTGCCTCATTTACATTTCAATCTTGGCCTCATGAATGTAAAACCTAGGCTGCAAATTAATAACAGAAGAATATTAGACCGCTCCAGAGTGGGGGAACAATGCAAATCCACCAGAGCACAAGGCTTTACCATTGTGTTCCGGGAGGGACTCATTTATTGGCCGGCAGTGAATGACATTACAGAGAATGGCATATCCAGAGTGACACAAATTTATTTCTGTCCCCAGCGCTCCAGTATATTTTCATAGAATCAGGGGGCTATTTGTCTAGGGACAATTTAGTTTCCATGAAAAATTTAAATGGTTTCTGTGGAGATAGTGGAGTGAAATTTAATTTGTTTCTCATTTACTACAGCAGGTATGAAAAGGAGAAAAATTGGATGTCTGATGGGCTGAAATTGGTGCTGTCCCTCCCCACTATCCCCAAAAGGCCTGTGGGCCTATATCATAGAGATTGAGCAAGACTACCTCATCCCTCCCCTTAGAGAATGGTAACCTTAAACCAACTTACAGAAAACCTTTGGGGAGGCTGCCAATCACCCTGAAAACAACATTTCCATCGATCCCCTGTCTGTGTGATTTATGGCTTCATTTTACGGTAATTGAGAATTAGTGAGAAGATTAGCAAGGCTCAACACTTCACCTTGATATGCACACTAAGCACCGTAATTTGTCACTAAGGGATGTCGGACACTTTTTTAGTTACACGGGGTTCCCATCTAATTGAATTTGGGGATAACATGGAAATTAATTTGACACAGGAAAATTTTGAATACAGCCATTTCCTCTATTGTAATGCACAATACTGGGCTGCATTCAGGGGCAGCTATATTGATCCTGATCACTTTCAATTGTGGCCAGCTGAAGGATGGAATACACTAAATCTTATTTAAGCTCATATGAAAGCAGTTCATCTGCAGCAATCTGTGGCAGATAAAGAATATTACCTTTCATTTTGTCTGACTGCATCAAGATGAAGTTTTGAAAATTTACTTCTTGCAGCAAATATACCAAATGTCTAAAGTCAACAGTTACAATTCAATTACAGACCAGCTCTTGTGGGCTGTTTACAGGGTAATTTGCTACTTAGGCAGCAAATGAAAATACTAACTATACTCTCCATGCATAGAGAAGTTACAACACACGGAGAAGCCCCAAGGAAAGACAAAGAAAAAGGATCCCAAACTTCTCAGCAATTTAAAGCACTGCCCATTGGATTAGTCTTGTTATAGCTTGAGTGGTTTCATACACAATCATTTTTTGTTTGTTACTGAGACATCTTGTGGGAAGTTTATTTTATCTTGGTTGCTGAGCATCCGAGTCACAATGATGGGACACAGTGCAGATCTATTCCTATCTGAAAGGCACTCTACCACAGGACTTACCTGCATTTACATTTCTATTTTATTCCACCTTTATTTCTTATAACCCCCCTTTATGCTGCACTTTACCCTTCAAATAAGGACTTTGGTTTCAGCAAACTGCTTAGAGAGATTATTTCTTGAGAAAGGTGCTCCCTGCAGTGAACAGGGGAATCAGATCTTGGCACTGTATGCCAGAGGGTGTGTGGCTGGGATATTTATGGACACTTTTTACCAGACCATCTGGCTTGCTTTGTTCATATCTGTTTTAGTAATAATTGGCCTGAGATGAGCTGTAATCAAGATATATTATTCATTACCTATTATTATTACATGATGGATTTTAATCCAATCATCATTGCATCACTGTTTGGAAAGTCTTTCGAAGGGTTTAATGGTAATAGTTTAAGGTTGTTATTTATGCAGCTCTGTTCAGTAGGCATGGGTACATACCAGCTTCTCTGGACAGTGTGGACATGCCCGAATGCACAGGCATCAAGAGATGGTACTTAATGATCAGAGATAGGTAGATGTGGTCAATAGGTCTAACCTGGAGCTCTCAAGATGTGGTCATGCAACTTGGAAGAAATTCTGTGCTGAAAGCTGTCCTCATTGAAATGTCAAATTCCCTTGGATTACTGATGGTAAATGACAGTTGTCAGCACTTTTACATCCCAGAGTACTTTGGTCTTCTGTGGCATATTATTCAGTCTCAAGAATTTACCTGCAGTTAGACTTCTGCAGGAGATGATGAGTGGCAATACTGCAAGAGGTCAAGCTCTTAGAAATGACATTGTGATTTTTACTCATTTTATTGCTAGAAAAGTTGTTTCTCAAACTAGTAATTTGATAAATCTTATTAACAATGTGCATACTGCATATGTAATATTCTTATCACATTTTCATGGGTTGTTTTCACTAATGTAATATAAAAGGGTGCTAACATGATATAAATGTCACTAAAATAACAAGTTTAAAGGGATTTGGATCATGTTAGCTGGGGTTTGCTCTCATATTTGGATGCCTTCTGGACTATATTAGAGAAATGGAGCTCTCCAATACAATGAGAAACATATTAACATAATAAAAAACTACTTACTAATACAAGAAAATATCCATATTTGATTTATGGGCCAAGTTACGGCATCAAGGAAAAAAAGTAGACTTTTCTTCCTTTCTGATTGGCAAGCAGTAAGTCATGATGTTATAGTTTTCTATGCTTGTGTGTCTTTGTGAAAAAATGATTGTTTTTTACTCCAGAATTTCTTCTCATTGCCTACAAGTGCACTTGCTTAAAGGTCTGTTCATTCCAAGGCGAATTAGAGGATTTGTATTACTAGGGTCTTTGCATCTTTCCTATACTGGGCTGAAAAGCTGTAGCCACTATCTCTTCTCTACCCCAAAAAAGAGAAGGGAAGGGAAGGGAAGAAGGGAAGGGAAGGGAAGGGAAGNGAGAAGAGAAGAGAAGAGAAGAGAAGAGAAGAGAAGAGAAGAGAAGAGAAGAGAAGAGAAGAGAAGAGAAGAGAAGAGAAGAGAAGAGAAGAGAAGAGAAGAGAAGAGAAGAGAAGAGAAGAGAAGAGAAGAGAAGAGAAGAGAAGAGAAGAGAAGAGAAGAGAAGAGAAGAGAAGAGAAGAGAAGAGAAGAGAAGAGAAGAGAAGAGAAGAGAAGAGAAGAGAAGAGAAGAGAAGAGAAGAGAAGAGAAGAGAAGAGAAGAGAAGAGAAGAGAAGAGAAGAGAAGAGGCAAAAGAGAAAGAAATAAAGAGAAAAGGAAAAGAAAGAGCAAGAAAGCTAAAGTATGAAAGACTGAAATAGTGAGGAGGAGAAAGAAAATAAAGACAAAAGAAATAAAAAAAAAAGTAAAAACTCATGAGAATTACTATAATTTTCCCTGAAGTAAAAAATGTACTCAGTGTCTGAAGTCATATCACCATAGGCTCTGATCTTGTTAGGTTTCAGAAACTGACAGTTATATACAAAGGGATTCAGACCAACTGTAGGTATTTACTTTAAAAATTACTGTTCTCAATACCTTCACTCTGCTGTTGCCCTAAGACTACAAGTGTTTCTGTATCAGACACACTGAAGTCTTTGACCATGATTTCCATAAGTGTTGAAGGTTATACTTCTGTGTCTTGATCTCAACACCGGTGAGCATTTTGGTCCCCAACCCCCACCGAAGCAGAGGAAAGGCCCATTCTCTCTCATTTAGCTCCCTTGAGGGATTTGGTACGAGGTTCAGCTCTTAAAATGCAAAGGTAGTTCACACTTTCTTTTGAAATAGAGCTTTTTAAAGCAATTGCTTAGTGGCCAAAGCCTTGCCAGGAAGTGGGCTTTCTGGTTCAATTTCTGCCTTTGCCTGAAGAAATTCAATCCCAAATCACTCACCTTATCACAAGAATACTGACTGTTCTGTGCATGTGTCCCTGGACATATTGAAAGCATTTTCCAGCCAAGAGAGAGAAAACCTGAGTGTTTCTACCAGCTGGACTGGAAATGGATCCATGGGTAAGGTAAGGAGAAAGGGGTTCATTTCCATTTGAAGTATTTCCATTTTCTATATGAAATCCATTAGATTGGTCTCCATTTTTCACAGCAATGAAAAAATTGTTTATGTATATTTGTCGAGCTCTTCTATAAAGCTTTTTATATTTGTAGTGTAACATTAATCAACGTAGCTGTCATCGATTTTATTTTGACATCTTCTTCCCTAAAGGAGACCTGTCTTTGGGAGGTTTATTCAAGTATTTAAAAATGTGTATGCTTACAAGTGTCTCTGTTTCTTTATGTTAGTAAAGATGATATAAAAACATGCCTTGCCCTTGGAGTGGGGGGTGATGAGCTTTGCTATGGTGTTTAGTTCCCATAAAATGTTATTCCTCAGAGCTGGGCTGGCTGCTGAGAATGTGCCAACAAGTGGTAGTGAGTGCTGCACTACAACTTAAAGCTATATTTTAATCTTCTTGACCAGTGCCACCAAGAGACATATGGATAAGGACAAATTCTTTGAAGATGGTAATCCAATTAAATCCCCTGGAAGAAGTAGAACACAGGGACAAAGTAGCCATGATTTCCAGTCTTGCTTTTAAGATGTGGTGCAGTTTTCACTGTCAGACAGTGTTTCCTAACTCCTACGTGCTGAGTTACAGCACTTTGCTGTAGTCTAGTTGAGGAGGGCCATGACTCTCATGTTGTCAGTTTTCAGGATGAGGTGAAGTTCAGGTAAATACTCACGAGTGCTCTGATTTGAAAGCCTTTTGTTAAGACAGAGTCTCAAAATGATCCTGTGCCATTGGGCTTATGTGAACAATTGTAGTTGTGTTATTTTCCACCAGAAGAGATCGAACTATGGCTGCAGGCTTTTCAAAATTATTTTCTTGTACCTTTCCTATCTCTTATTTCTCAGAATCACCTGGTGCATCCTAGAGTACGAGATGAGGTGAGCTCTCTTGTTCAGGCCCTGGACCATCCAGGTGACTGTTGCGTGATTATTTGTGAGGAAGGAGAGGTAGATCTGGGTACCACATATACTGATATATTATGCTGTGAAATATTTGAAGGATCATCTCGAGCTTTGAGTATAACATTTAAGTACACATTTTGTACTAGTTTGGGGCTCAATTCAATCCACGTGTAGGTAGGAAAAATTCTTTTTATTTCTACCAACACGTTTGAATTGCTGAAAGCCTCCTATTTTTTCAAGAGTCTTTCCTGATTGTGTTTCAACTCTGCCTTGAACAGGGGATTAAAATTAACAATGGAACCACAACTGTGGCTGACATTATTCCAGTTCTAGAATAAAGTGGCCTAGGGTTCTTTGCTGTTTCTCCTTTCTTTAGGCCTTTAAAATGGAAGAGGTCAGATATGTGTCCTGATGAAAGATGCTGAAGGGGCTGGTGGAACTGGAATTTTAATAGCCATATTGGTCTTCCAAATACAAGTTCAGCTGAAAGCCATAAAGATATTGTCTCCACTCCCCCCTTTCCCTAACAGTTCTTCCTAAGGTGTGTGTTCTTGAAAACATCTTCAGATTCCCAGACTTTTTTGCACATTGACTATGAGTCTTTCCAGTTAGGGCACTGCACTTAACCATCTCCGAATGTCTCTGTTTGCTGGGTGGTATTTAGCACAATCCAACAGAAAATAGGAGAGCATCAGCACCTGGGCCATCCCTTGCCAATGTTGAGAATACAGGGACTGCAACTTACTTGTGCTCTTCCTTTGCTTGTGAAGAAATTAGCTGTTATTAAAAATAACTCTGCAATACTAGACCAAAGAGATAACAATCTGTGGGTCAGAATGAAAGAACAAAAGGTGCAGCAGCAGCAGGAAGTAGTGATAATTAGAAGTAAGAACAAAACTAACTTAGGATGCCTCAGAGCTACAATGGAGTTAATGCAAAAAAAAAACCAAACAAACAAATCAAATGCTTAAACAGAAGAAATTTGCATAAGATGCTCCTTAAATGTAATTATGGAATGGGATATAATTTATCATCATCACTAGGGGCTGCTTCTATCTGTGTTAAAATGTGTGGAAGGGCTGTAATTCTACAATTACTACTGCACCTGCCCACAATCAAGCATCCTGGGAGGGACATTGCTTTGAAAGTACAAATGAACTGTGGTACTTGAGAGGATTTGGTCTCCGTCTGTTTCACTCCATTTTACTAGATCGGGCTTCCATGCCTCTCCCAAGCTCCAGCCTCGCACAAGGCACACATTAGACCTGGCTTCCCACACACACATCTTCCTTCCCATGGGGCACGAAGGAGACAGTCTCAGCTGCCATGGGCAGCAGGCAAGCTGTGATTCTTCAAGGGACCTGCTCTAAAGTGACTGCTGCCCTTCCCTCCCATGACTGTAGGGCCACTTGCAGGAGGAGCTGGACATGGCTTTGCTCAGAAGGGGAGGGAGCAGTAAGAAGGCAACGTCCTGGGTAGTCTCCCTCTGCCTTTTTCTGCTCTCCCAGTTTCTGCTGTGGAGAATCTGGGTCAGTTATCTATCTGCTCTACTTGAGAGAAAAAGCTAAAAAGAGTCCTTGTCCCCTTTGAAAGTTTCTCAGATGAGTAAGATACTTCGAGCAAGAGCTGAAGTAATCAGGCTTCCAATACTTTGGATGAAGACAAGAGTTAGCTTGAAAACTTATTATTAAAGATTAGTTTTCTGTAGGTGTCCAGATTACGTGAACTTGAACAATGACTCAAGTCGATAAACCACCAAACCTTTACACCTCTTGAGATGACTTCCAGTGCTCCTCAGGTTCACAGCAGGTGTTGCTGCTTTGTTTCCCTGTGCTTTGCACCTTGAGTTTCTCAGGGACTATAAAGCCACCATGTGCTTGATGGGAGCAGGCAGAGGGGGATGGGGTCGAGCAGCAGGAGAAAGCGTAACTGAGAGACTGATAGAGACATCCTGACAGCTGCAATGGGTCATCAATAGATCCATCACGCCAGTAATTTGCAACAAATTTAACATACATCACTTTAGTCAGGCCACGCTGTATCTGTCTTGTCACAGCATCAGAGTGAATAACACTTAAATCGGGTGTCACTGCCGACCTTTCTGACCCTTGAATTGACACTGCTGTTTGAGCTTGGCCTAGCTGGCAGCAGATGTAGGGAAGATTAGTACAAAAGGTGGGGGGTGCAAAAGGAGGACAGAGCGTAACAATACAGCTTAACCAGTCAAACAAACGGGATGTCTGGATTTTCTCCTAGTCCTGTTTTGCTTGATGAAGTGTTGGCATTTATTTAGACCTACTTCCAGCATTCTTTAGTCACAATTTTAACTAAGTATATATTTTCCATTGTGATTGATTTAATATATGTGCATGCATGCATACCTATATGTATGTAATAAAATTTGTAGACTTCAGGGTAATACTAAAGGGTGGATACTAAAGTCCTATAGACGATGTAGAACACAAACAATAGTAAACTAAACTGCCCTCTTCCATGTTTGAAATGTGAAACCCAGCCTGAGACATGAATGGCTGCTTTGGTTTTGTTGCCACTTTCAGCACGTCAGTGCAGACCTAGCCCTACAGGAGAAGATGAAGCGTCACGAAAAACTGTCTTAGGAAGTGAGCAGGAGAGATCAAGAGCCTCATCAAACCCCGAAGTCCTGTGATGACTTGAGGCATGCTAAAAAAACCTCCTAGATGATTGCAGGAAGAATGAAAATCCGCCCAGCAAGCACAGCCAGACTGGAGCTTGGGGAAATCTTCTCCTGACCTCAAATCTGAAGACTGATTTAACTTAGAACTTGTGAGCAAGACTCACGAAACACCTAGACGACATATTTTCATGCAGCCAAGAGAAGCCTTTTCCCCCATTTCTAATCTTAATGAATACCTTCCATAGACTTCTGTAGTTGTTTCTACAGACTAGCATGGAAATGACTACAAACCTGTTAAGTCTCCCTGGCGCTAGAAACGAGACACCCTCCACAGCCAGGCAGAGCCAAGTGAGTCTGTTCAGCATTTATTTTTGAATCAGCACACGATAGAATTACACGATTTGTTTGCTCACCCAAAAGGTGCTTTAGAGCCATTCACAGTATGTGTGAGACTGGATGCCGGGTGGGCTTTTCCCCTTCAGTCATTCATCCTTCTAAACAAATATGCGGCTATGGGCTGAATTTGGATTTTTTTCTTGAGCTATTGTTCTTAAATGTGTGATTTTTAATTAATGGATTTTGAATGGTAATAAAGGAAGAAGCTGTCTTTGAGCAGGTAATTGGAAGTTACAAAATTAATATGCATACGACTTGTATAATAGCCTGTATTTTTTTTCTGCCAGTCTGCCTGATGTTTGATATCTTGGTTAAACCGATTTATCACATCACTAAATATCCCTCAACTGGAAAAGTGAGAAGCTCTTTGGTTATTCTGCATGTCCTATAATGAGTATTTGAAGGTGGAAACATATCACAAGTGACAGAAATAATAAGAAAATTAGAAAAGGCTAGAGAAATTACTGCTTTATGCAAGGGAAGACAATGTTTGGTGGTTGGGGTTTTTTGCATTATTGCTGCTTTTTAGGAAGGACTAAAAAAAAAGCAGAAGGCACGTTTTAGTTAGTCATCAAGGATGTTAATCAGATTCTACATGTCTCTATTTTTTTCTGAGAATAAAGACTGTACAATGCCATAGTGAGCGTTTTTCCCTTGTCCTTCCCAGGAGGAGAACTGGGCTTCAAAGGATACGAGTTAGGCAGTTTTATTCACAGCAAGTGCTACTGAGGGAAGTCTATAGCATGTGTAGTATCTTTAGAAGGAATCATGCCCAATTTACTCATGTTTGTAGTCTTTTTATAATTAAAAACTGAATCGGAGTACACTGTGTATAAATTTCTGTGTTGCTTGGGCAGAGAGAGGGAAGCAATTGGAGGCAAATCAGCACCTGGCAGACCACGTTTCAGTCAGGATTCCTGGGACTGCAGAGCTAAATGGAAGTACAGTTGCACTGGGAAGGTGGAGACCTCTGCCCTGTTGGCCAGCTGTCCCATGGTGCCTGCGGAGATGTGTCTCAGAGAAACTGAGGGTCATACAGAGGTGCGCATGGGGCACAAGTGAGTTTATCCACATACAGCTTATAACCATGTATGAACGGTGGTTAGCCCCAATAGGGAGTCCTGGTTCTTGGGATAAAGTAGCTCTTCCCATTTTGCAGATGTATGTTCTCACCTTCCTTCAACTTGCCCTTTAAAAAAAGTTTGTTTTATAGTGATCTGTTTGCATTCTGCTTAAAACCGGTTCTTCCCTCATTAATTTTGATGTGAAAGGACAAATGAAAAGAATGTGTTTGACATAGGACCCTTGATGTGTATCTGTGATGGTTTTGAGGTTTGCTGGTGGATCCAGCAGGGAGTCATGCTATGGATCTGAAGGCAAGTTTGAGACTTTCTCTGGACTCTTGGTATAGGTTGCCCTTGGGAGTATGTGGTGGCTGTTCAGGATAGGAGGTCAGAGATAGGCAGAAAGGGTGTTAACCATATGGTCCCCTTGGGTGTGTTAGCTGCAGGAACTGGCCTAAGGTGTGTGAGCCCAGTGGCTCTTTGACTAATACTTTCTGACTGTGCCATTGCCATATTTGTGTTACTGGGAGATAAAGTATTCATTAAGTCAGCTGCGAATAGCCCTAGGTTTGGAATATTTCATCACCTGGATTATTTTTTTTTTCTCCAAGGAAAGCCAAACTTGGGTCTGAAAATTTGAAATTCCAGTATGGGAACACTGTCAGAGTATCTTGTGAAAATTGTGATTTCTTTTTTTTATGGCTCCATTTAGTCCTTTGGTCCAGTCTCCCTCACTGAAAAAAATTTCTGTAATAGACCATGACTTCTCCTCAGAATGAACTACTTCAGCACTGGGCTTTCTGGTTATTGTGCACTGGCACATGCAATAGCCAGGGAGCCTCCTCCAGATGAAAGCGATGGTACAAAGCATTTTTCTTCTAACCCCTGTAATGTACTCATATGGCACTACCTCAAAGAAGCTATTCAGTTTGGGAGGAAGGGTGTGTATGACAATATTTTTGTTTTTCAAAAGTGTTATTAAATAGTAAGTTATTAAACAAATAGGCTAGCTCTTGTGGTAGCTGTACTCTCCTGATCCTAATGTGGGTAGAAGAGAGCGCTAAGGTATTGCCCATCACCTTGTTTGTGCTGGTAGGTGTTAATACCCACAGCCTTTACTGTTTTCACAGGAAATTAAGCTGAAACATTACAAAGGGGAACGATGCAGACTGAAACTTTTGATGAAGAACCGCCTGACTGTGGCTACACTTCATTCCATCCTCAAAATACTTTACAGACCATTTTTTTGGCTCTGAATTTGCTCCCGCGAGGCAATTGCATCCTTTATTTTTACACTTTAAAAATAAAGGAGACTGGGAGTCTATCCCAGTCTCTTTCTCTCCCTTGTCCCTTATGAAAACAGAACCTCTGTAGCTACAGCCCTTTTCTGCTTAGAAAACCAAGAAGTTTAGCAGCAGTACTTAACAGAAAAGGAAGCCAACTTCACTTTTATGAATGTAGCTTGTAGTAATGGTCATGGTAATGTTGTTGTGCATATCTGTAAGAGACACAGCCCACGTGGGGAAGCACTGTCCCTCTGAAGCCTGGCACCCTGGCATCCCTCCTCTCCTCCAGTGGAAAGAACAAGGAGTGTGGACTGGTCCTGGTGGTGGCTCCGACAGCCCTTCAGCTCCTTGTTGCTGTTGGCAGGAGAGGCACTCATGCCATCCATGCATATCCCCATTAGCCTGAGGGACTGTATGGGATGGCTGGAGGGAGGGGGGCACAGCAGTACAAGTCCCTGCCAAGGAGCAGGGGACGGTGTGTGCCCGCTTTTCCTCCTGCTCCTCGGGGAGTGCTGATCCTACTGTTGGGGAGGGTTTCCAGCGGGCATGGTGTGGGTGCTGAGGTGCTGGCACCAGGGATAACCCCACTTCAGCCACCAAAGGCATTGACACATCCTACTCAGCCCACAGGAGGAAAGGATGTTCCCACTGGCTTGAACTTGCTTAAGCAAATGTCTATGTTCTCTTGTTTTCTTGTCAGTTGTTTAACCATTCATCTGCTGCCTTTCAATTTTTTCATTTAAAATTCTTAGCTATATATATTTTTAAAACCAGAGGCATGGAAAAAGCTTCCAAGTGTAAGTGTCCTAATGAGTTGTTCTCTGCAGCCCATCTTTGCTGCCATGGGGACAAATAAGGGGAAGCTAAAATAAACATTTGGTCCAGCTTTATGTGACTGCTTAAGCCTAAAATTAAAAGATGCATAAATAACTTTCTCATGACAAAGTCATAAAGACTTTATGTTTTAGCTTTCAAGAGTTTCAGATCTGCAGTTGTTAAGTCTCACTAACTTATACTGAATGCTTCCATTTGAAAAATAATAAAGGTGTGCTAAGACTCTTTCCCAATAATAAGTTTTATTAAGTACATCAGGTGCTACTGTAGCATAGATATACAGTAGTGTAGGTACGTTGCAAACAGCATCTTATAGTATCAGACAAAGAGAACCTTTTACAAACCCCATGTCTCTAATTTCATTTTAGAAAATTAGATACTCAGAATTTTGCATAAGATAACTGTATTACTGGGATGCAATTTGGCCCAGGTTTCTAGCTTTAGTGCATGTGGCTCCTTAATAAAAAGTGTCAGTTAAAATGAAAATACAGCTTGGGTAATTAAATTTAATTGGATCTTGTCACTTTAAATCCTCTTCGTTTTTGAGTGTTTCTACAGAATTGCAGCTTCTGGTTTGCTAATTTCTTTATTGCAAGCTGTGTGCTGAACCTGACTGTCCTATAATAAAGTGGGACCTTGTTTTTGTAGAGGGCTTTGAACCATGACTGTAATAACAAACAAAAGGAGGGTGGGAGCTAATTTGTCGCCAAAAGAAAACCTTTCCTTTATTTCCTACATGTTCAGTTAGTGAAAAATAATGGGTCTGAATTTATTAACTCTTTAATTTTCTTGCCTGTTGAGCACCATTTTGCACAGGTTTCTCATGAATACTGTGGTATGATGCTATGCCTGTCACAGGTAGCAGCAGCAATTATCATACTTTTTCGTATCAGAATTGTTTGGGCAAGCAATAGGGATTAGGTGAACTGTAATATTCATATGTAGGTCAAGCAGGGTGCAGGCAGCCACAATGCAAATGATGTGTACTGCCTGCCAATAGCCACCGTGCTGATTCGGAGGGATCACCTTCTCCAGGGGTGAGAGGTAATTCAGTTTCTTTATTACACGTTGCACATGCACAGCATCCAAAGTGATGAAGAGAGAAAATACTGGCCACGCCAACAGACACATCATAAAAATGATCAGTCTGTCACAAATTGTACAACTGCTAATGCCCATATTTCAAATTAAAGCCAGCTGAATGAATTTGTATGCTCAGGTTTTAAAAGTGAAATGCAGTATTGTTGCATCCTTGATAAGAAGACAGGTGACTTAGTGCCGACATCACAGAACGATTAAAGATGTAAGACTGTCCTTCACAGCACAGTAGTGGTCCCCTGATTCTGTGCTAAAGCAGATGGATATGATGTAATTACATTTTGCAAAGTGCTGGCAATACAAGTATCTCGAACAGGAGCATTATGCCAGTGTAGTCAGTGCTGCTTATAACCTCTTCAGTTCCAGAGGTGTGCCTCACATCTTACCAATACACCTGGGAGAGGATCTCTGCAACCAGACACAGAAGGCTCTGGTCAGTTGTCCACACATGGGCGTCCAGGACTATTTGAGGTGCCTGAGATTACACAAGATATCTACACAGGGCTGATGGACCTGAGGCACTTAGAGTGAAATTCAGAGCACAGATGAAGATGTGTCCTCACACACTGGTGTCTACACGGGAGGCAGGTGCCTAAATGCCTATTTTAACTAATGGAGCTCTAGCATTTCCTTCAGCTGCCCACAAACATCCAGTGGCAGACGGGATGTCCTAGTTTACCCCACCTGACCTCTACCTCCTGGTCCAGAAAGGTATAACTATCACATGTTCCTGTCTTATATCTGTCTTGATGCTTCAGGAGAGCTCAGCTGGCACTAGTTACCTACATAGGATTAGGCAAATAAATCTAGGCCTAAAGATCTGTTTGTTCCATAAAAGGAGCTCACATACAATGAACTATAGGCAGACACTTATATGTGTCTATAGCCTGAAGTTATACAGCTATTATTTTTGCAGACCAACTCCTCATTCAGGTAAAGCTCCAGGAGCACCCTGCGAGCACCTGGAGCACGAACATGTGGCTCTTTACTCTCAGTTCAGTCTCCCTCTCTGCTGTGTGTTGACCAGCTCGCTCCCCTGAGCAGCACCTTGTGGGGGTCAGTGCTCCATCATTCCCTTCCCACTCATCTGCTGCTTGCTCCCAAGGCCATGCATCTTGTACCAGCCCAACATGACTTCCTGAGGAGGTAACACTTGCCTTACCTGCATGCACAGCTGTATTAGGACATGAGATCTGAAGGAGGCACCTGGAGGCAGGAACAACCCATCCTTTCTGAAATAGGTGGCAAGCACGGTGTTTGGAAGATCTGCTTTTTCCATTCACTGTAGCTGGATCCTGGATAACTAGTTTGTAGTATTCATCTAAATTTTAGATGTCTAAATTGATGCATCTAAGATGAGGTGAATCCTGTATCATCTGTGTTTCTATATTTTATTAATGAAGCCACAAAAAATCCATCTGCTTGAAATAGTACAGTTAGATCAAGGTAGGAATACAAAAACCCAGTAATTAATTATAAGGATCAGACTCACTATAAGAAAATGCCCTGGCTTGCTCTCACTGAAAATAGTGGCTAAACATCCCATCAGTTTCAAAAAACTGAGAACAAATATTTTTGTGATACTTTGTGGATTTTTACAGTGTTTTATAATTTTATTAGGACAGCATGCAAGTAAAGACAGTGTTATTTTCACACTTACCTTTTTTCATCGATTTTTTGAGAGGCTCTGGTAAGCACTAGACTACAAAGATCTATTTAAAGAGACTGCCTGCTTTATTTATACACAGAGCAGATGAATAGATGGATAAAAGTAATACATGATTCCTTACAGCCATCATTTAACCAACATAATTCATAAGACTGTAATAAGTCTGCTAGTAAATCTGGCTACTTCTTTTTTTTACACATTTGAACCTTGGGATCCAGACTGAAATTGCAATTCCTTTTGCAGATGAACTCTCAGTTCTTAGTTTATGAGAATGATAGATGGATATAATGGGTGTCATGTTCGGTGTATGACATGAGACTCAGAGGATGGACTGCACAAACACTTCTTGCGTTGTTGAGTCATTTTGTCACAATTTTTTGCATTTTTTTTCTGATATTCAAGGTATGGAATCTCATTCACAATGGAATAGCATTTTTAAAAATATTTAGATTTCTGATGTAAAAGTTGGTAAGGTATTAATTCCTACACTTTTTCTTTCCCTTCCTCCAGAAAAGACAGGCACATGAATTCCAGTTGTCTTTCATCAGATTTTAAGCTCCAAGGTTATTTGGCCCTGTTTGGAAAATGCTACCTTGTATTTTTAAGCTTTGGAAGACAATTAAGCTAGCTCCACTTCCTCTGCTGGTATAAGAAATTTTATCAGACCTCACTGACCCTCGTGGGGACCTGCTCCACCTTTTTTAATATGTAGTCTTCATTTAATCCAGTACTAGCAAACTGACCTCTAAAAAAAAGGGCGAAATACTGTGCCCCATAACCAGAAGTATAGCTACAGAGATTAAACTGCATTAGCAGCTACAGTACTAGAACTAATGCTGTCTGATTAATATGCCCATTTTAGTGAGCAATGTATTTTTTCTGTGGTGATATATGGCTCCTTAAGGGTATACGATTACAAAATTACAGATTGTCTTTTGTGGCCTTATCTCTACCTCTTTGATCTTTGAGGGTTTTCAGCAATCCCCTGTTAAATTTTTGTATCATTGTGAGAGTTAAATTTATGGATGATTTCCGATTCAATCACTTCTGTCCTAAATTAGAAACCATCTGAATGACAGCTTAAAAATCACAATAACAAATCTTACTTGACCTCTTCATCATCACCATTTAATACAGACTTTTAAATGAACATTTTTAGTATCTGATTGTTCAGCACTTACACACATTATCATGAAACATTCAATTTCAGGAACAGCCTTCTGTTGGGAGTAGGGGGAGCTCAATACATATATGCAAGAGATTATACAATGCACTGCCCAAGATCTCAGGGGACAGTCTCAATGACCCAGGTGTTTCCTTCTGTCCTTATGTTTTCATTTGGGCAAGCATCCTCTTTTGGGTCCAGCAATGCTGGGTGTTACTACCTGTTAGCCCTCCTAACTGCGTTTCAGTAGGACAGCTCCCGCCTTCTGCCAAGGAGAATTCATGTGAACATCCCCATTTTGCAGCAGGTTGGGTTTGCTTGAACAGGCAGTTATATGATTTAAGCTAGTCAGTCTGACCTTGCCTACAGTGAATGAAGGAGAGCAGGCAGCTTGCTGGAAGTGTTAACCATCTTCAGGATGGGCAGAGGTGAGTGGCCACCAGCATACCTCAGTCCTGAACAGGACTTTTGAAACTTCTGAATTAAATTAGTGAACTCTCATTCATTCAATTAGGGCTATTGACTTCCATGGGACTATTGCCACCTGTAAGATTACCACATACATGATCCTACAATTTTGTTTCCAAAAACTTCACATGCCTGAGAGACACCAGACCGGGTACTAGTTAACTCCTGATTTCCCTGATAGCTCTCAGGAAGAGAAAAAAAGTGTCTTCCTGTGGGTCCCCACTGCTCTGTTGCATACAAAGTAAATTTGCCATATGGCTCCCATGGCTCACTCACTTTCACAGCTTGAGCGCCGGCATGTTTAGCAGCCTCCATACCAGCACAACCCTGTTGCTGACTGTGTAATACCATCCAGGCTGAGAACTGTACTTGAATAGCTCATGAGCTGCATGTTGCTCAAGTGCTACAGGTTGTGCCCCCTTTTGTGAGCCAAGAAGAAACTAAATTGTAGGCTTGCTTTGCTGAGGTCACCTAAAGGCAAAAGTCATTATATCCTATCAGCAATTCCCTGAGCCAGGTTGTCTGTTATTCTTTATGTAAGTTGAATTTAGTGACAGCTGCCAAATGTGACTGGCAGGATGCACTTGCTACATTGCCAAAAGGACTAAGTTCCCTGCAGTCTCATATCAGCATCACTGGTGGAGCCATGCTGGTTCTGCGCTGCTTATGGGTATGTCTGAAAAGGATAATTTTGCATGACAAACATATTCCTTGAATGTTATCCTCCATCCACTGGGACAGGAAACCCTCTACCCATTCTGGGCTATGATTATGATGTTTGGTTTCCTTCATGCAGCAACTCATGCACTTATCATGTATGTGCCACTCTCTCTTTCTATGTGTGTCTCCTTAATAACTTTGGAAGTCCCAGCAAGTTTCAGCCATAGCTGGCAGAAGGAAAAATATCTCAGAGATAGTGATTTCCTATAAGTATAATAAAATAGCTATATACAGAAGAGAAACCTTCCTATAGAGACCACTGAAGGAAAAGCTCGGTCCTTGTTAGATACCAGAGACTCTGAGCAAGAGAAATACTGTGAATATCCCAGCTCTAGGAAAAGCTTCAGCCAGCCTTCACACCTTTATAGTTAAGTAATAGATCAATTGGGTCACAAATCTGCAGGAACCCAGAATCCATTGACTGTGTTGTTCACCAAATTACATCTTTCTGCATCATCCTTCACCATCCACCACAAGAAACTTCTGTGGCAGTCACAGGTACTGGAAAAATATATATAGTTTTGCAACCCATTTTCTTTTAAAAAGCCTACCTTTATTAGGTTTATTTTTGCACTTTGGATACCTTTTTTGTACCCTTTTCTCCTTATAACCACCTAAAAGACTTTGATTGTGTTAATAACCTGGTAGTCATCCATTTGGAGTTGTTTCACAGGTCTTCTGTGCTGCTTCCTTAGCCCAGCAGCGTTGTGTCAGGTATTATTACAGATGATTGTATGATTCTATGATTTTATGATGTCTGTACGGAGAGATGGCTCCATGCAATTCTCAAGTGACCAAGCAAATCCAACAACAAAGAGCAGTATTTGTCCTTTCACCCCTAAACTCAAAGACCCATAACAAAGAAAAGGGGTTCCAACACAGGAATCTGGGACATAAGGAGGAAATCCTTAAAGAAAAAGGAAGCTTAATGCTACATGCCAATATTTTCAAAACTCAGGTGCAGAACACGGTACACAGAAGGAGCGGCCTTAGGTTGATCTACCTGGATGGAGCTGCACAGCCCAGTACAGCAGCTTAACAGGCCCTGACACAAACCCCAAGGCAAGCTTGCACCTCCTTGGCCACGGGACTGAGTAAAGGGCCATATAAAGGCCTGGTCCCTCTTAGGGGGGCTCCAGAGAAACAGACAATTCACTGGACTGTCCCACAGGAGCAGTCACTACGTAGATGTCTCATGTGTTGACTGAGGGTGCCCACATCTTCTCTGACTCTCTGCTGAGGTTTATCAGTATGGGGCTGTTCTCATGGGGCTTTACCAAAGAGATGGCTTGTCTCAGGGAGGGATTCATCAGCCCCTTTTGAAAGAAGGCCAACACACAGCAGCACTAAAGGTTTTGTCTTCTAAGTGACTTGTACCCCTTGATAAGATAATGTACTGGAAATGTATGTCACTGTGATATTTCGGAATGGATAAATAATGCATGACTCTAGCAAATGAAAGTTTTGAACTCAAGAGGAATCATGGCTATTTTTTAAATAATTTAGGAAGTGTTCATAAAAGAGAAAAATGAGGAAAAGGCCTTTAATAAATGTCACTTATTTGGCATCATAACCTCTTTAGAATGACTGGTATTTTTTATTAACTTCATGTGGATATAAATGTATTTAAATGTGGAAGTTCCTGCTTTCTTTGCAAAACTTGAAACCATTTCTTACAAGAGAAGAAATTCTTATTGTCATTTAAAGTGTAGGTATTCAGTGGCTACTGGGTAATTAATGACCAATACTGACCATTATTATTTACTTATTCAGAAACACAAGAATTTGGTAATTTACTAGGAGCAATTAATAGAACCCATGACAGAATTAAGTGACTTCTCAGTTTTATGCTTTCTTCTTTGTTCTTTCATTCATGCCATACTTGCTCCCATGTCCAAAAGTGACCGTGATGATTAATGTTTTATAGAGCAAATTCAATATCCTTTGATAACTTTAGCAAAAACTGTTCACATGAGTTAACTCAGATGGTTAAAGAGACTAGAATTCTTACATAAACCCTTCATGGAGTTTCTTGTTCATGAGATAAATCACTCAAATATGATTTTATAGCAGTTGTCTATTTCTTGCTTTGAAAGTGTTCCTCTCGGGTGCCTATGCTTAGTGGCTTCTTCCTCATCCAACACCTTTGTTTGCAAATGACTTGCACCTTAAAGAGCATATACTTTAAGGATCAACGGCAGAAGTCATACAAGGAAATCTACTAAGTGCTCCACAGAGATTCTAGTTCAGTTTTGTTTCATTTAATTTTGTTTTGTTGGGTTTAGTTTATAGTTCCTTTTAGTATTAAACCATAGCACTATTTTTGGCCTCTATCTTATAATATCATCCACAAAAGCCAATAGCTGTTCTTCAGCCTGTCTTATTCAGGTTAGCCTAAATTATTTTTCCTCTCCTTTTCTGGGGTTTTCTGGTTACACTGTAGTTAGAAATCAGTGTGTTTGGTTCATGTGTCTTCTGTAAATGCAGGATGGGAAAAAGAGTTCACATGCACTTTTTCTTTTAGTCCGTTGATGCTTGGTGAGGTATTAGAGGTATAGGGACATTTTTTCCAGAACAACTTCTTTGGAGTAATGTCACTGCAGTAGGTGAAATATCTAGCGGATCTCATTTTGTTGGTGATATCAGTAGCTGACATGTCTTTTTTTTCAAGAAATAATTTCTTAATGGGCAGTAATTGTTCTACAGTCCTCTTTTTATTAAGATGATTAAAAGGTTGTGATGTCTCTCATCTCTGCCCTTGGTCAGGAAAAGTTAGAAACCTGGCTAAAGTTTGGAAATTAAGGAAATTTTCTCCAAGTGATAGCTGAAGAACTGCTATGGCTGCCTGGGGTGTCAGTGATCATGACAGATTTGTCATTTGGCTGAGATCTGCTGGGATTGAATTTGAGTCACCTCACATGAAGGTGCTGAGCAGTGCTCCCCAGAAATGCTGTTGTAGGCTCACGTTCAGTCTTGTCTTCCTGTTCGATGCACGTGCACATTAGGGTGGAAGGTAGATGCCTTGATTGTGGGGTTTACAGTATGCTAAAGACATCTCACTCCAAATCAGTGTTTGAATTGAAGATGCCAGTTCTGTCAAATGTCTTAAGCAGTGCCTGGATGAAACTGGAGCGTGGGACAAGAGTTACCTGGCATGATTTTGTCATAACATATCACTTGTCTCAAGAAAACCCCCAAACATTATGAATAGGATCAGTGGCCGACATTTTTATTGATGCTTTTTGTAATGTAAATTTAAATATATTGATTAAAGAATTCAGCTTTGATCCAACATCTTTTGAATTCAATAGAAAGATTCCCAATGGCTTAAAAGACTTCCTACTGGTTTAAATAACTACCAAATCCTGTTTAAAATCCTATCCTATTGATTTCAGTAGCTGTTGTATGGTATCTTCTGTATCGTTCAAAACTATGTTTGAATGAAGACATCCTTTATTAGAAGTTTTTCAGAATGGCAATGTAATAATTTTCTGAATTTTTTAAGACAGGAGGTAAAGGGTTTAGAAATTTCTGTGAACATACAAGTAATGACCTAAGAAAGGGAAATATTTTAATTTCCTACTTTACAGACCTAATTTACAGGAGTCGGATCATTAGATTTTCTAAAACTGATGTCTGAAAGACTTTGCATACACTTTTTATAGATATTTGCATATAGGCATGTACATCTGTATGTCTGTATATGTGTGTGCAAATGAAACTATTAACAACATCAATCATTTAAGTGTATTTCCTCATAAAGCAAACTTACATGTAAACAATGTTTTGATCCATGAAAAATCCACAATTTTTCATTTTATACAAGGCCATTCCTGTCTACTGGTATAATCTCTGTTAAGTCAGCAGCGTTCTTCCAAAGGTATATCAGAACAGGTATTGTCAGGATGTGGCCCACTCAAGTTTAATCTTATTTCCTTTAACCTAGTCTACCCAGCACGAAACATACCCTGTCTTCCACTTTGCTAAATAGAAAAGTTGCTTTCCCAAACAAATAATGAGCACTGCATGAACGCTTTGACTTTAAATCTCATTAAATACCCCATAGCCAAATAACAGAAAAAATTATGTTACTACTCTAATCTAAATACATAAATCACCTGTGCAAAAATTATTTCTCATGAAACGTATTTGTCTTCATTTTTTTAATCTTTTTTTCAAACCTACATACATATACACACATCTATTACTGATGCAGGTAAGCTACAACTCTTTTTGAATGTGAAATTGAACTAGCAGCCTTTGATCTGAACTACAGGCTGATCTGAATTCAAGAAAAGGCTGCTGCTAAGCCACATTCCCATTCAATCCATTAAACCATTCACTTCCGTGCTCCTCATCACACTGACTCCTAATTTGACAATGACAAAGAGCTCCACGGTGATTTTAAATTTCATAATTTTAATCTGTCAAGTCTGACATTTAATTAGTGCCCTTCTAACCTGTGCCCGCTCACTTGAAGGTTACTGTTGGTTTTCCTTTAGAAATTTTTCCTCTGGAAGAGTGGATTAATAAATATGTACATAACTGGCAGGGATAAAGACAATACACACACAATGGTCTATTAGTTCCAAATCTAGACAGATGAGGTTAATAATATTTTAAAGTGCTGCTTTATTGTATTAAGAGTGATTAAGCCCTTGGCTCAACCCTGTATGAGTTGTTCATTGAAAACATAAAATATAAGGTCTATTAAGCAAAGTCTGGCGAGAATGGTTACCCAAACTACAGTAGTACTGTGTTCGTAAGGCATACTACAGGAGTCCATAATTTCTGAGATATAATTTCTTGACTTAGCAAACACAATGGAACATGCTAAACAGACTAATTAGATTTTGATCACTAGTCAGTCTATGAGAACCTGTCATAGACTAAAATCTAGTGCAGTGGGTACACTCTGGTATTTCATTTTCTGAAGGACTGAATTCGAACGTAACTTAGGTCACTTGTTAAAAATGAGGGTGCTGTTCTTAGATCAGCCCCACAAGGACATAAATCCCAATCACAAAAATATGCCACCATTTGTTAGTGCTGGGAAAGTGGTCAGTCAAAGTCCTCAGGGAACAAACCTCGGCTGAGCTTTCCAGCACCATACCTGTCTGCAGTCAGTAATGTATGATGTTCATTATATTGTCACTAAATATTGAACATCTAAAAGTCAAGATAGGAATAAAAGAATACCTTTTCTTAAAACAGGCATTACGGGAAGAACATCTGCCAGAATACAGGGATGTCATGAGCCTCTAGTTCTCAGCTTTTCTTCACTCTGTGCCACAGTGCATACTTTTCAGAAAATAATGAGTCTACATAAATATTGTGATTTTCTTTTTAGTAAAGAAGATACCACCATGGTATAGTAGCATAACTGGCAACGCGGACTGCTTCTAGTGCAATTTAATGTTATTGAGGCTTCTTCAGATTTTTCTCCAGAAGACCCAGAAGAAGAAACAAATAACACAGAATAGTTTTCTTTAAACACTAGAAGTCTCAAAAACAAATTGGATACAGGTTTATTTCCTACCACTTTCACCAAGATTCCTCTCTGAGAGCAGCCTTGCTATGGTTAGCTGTTGCTGAAGTTAAGCAAGAGTTGCCAAATATGGGTCTGAGCAACCTTTAAAAAATCAAAATGACAAGAAAAATGATTCACCTTTGGCTTTATTTAATGTATTGGGTTTGGTGTACAGGCTGATATACACCAGTATCTCAGGATTAACCTCTCCCTCTGGATATTGTTCTTCCATTGTAGCAATTACAGGAAACATAACATTTCTGAAAAGTTTCTGTACATTTCCTGAATTTATCATTATTTAGTTAAATAGAAACAGAAATGTGTAATAAAACCCAGTGTATTATGCCTAAACATTTTCAGAAAAAATCTGGGGGAGATCAACTTTGGATTTGAAATAAAAGGATAGCTGGTATGCACTGCAGCACAAACATATATGACATAAGTCTGGAATTTGCTGTCATCCATTTCTTGTTTCCTTCATCTTGGCTCACCAGTTCCTTAAAGAACATTCCTGGCCTCTTATAGCTACCAGAATATATGCTGTTGCACTCCAACGCAAATCTGCAATTTTCTCTGGGTCTATCAATGCTGTTACAGAACGGAAGAGTTAATTGGTTTTCACCAATGCCCTGCTACCCTGCAAGCTAAACACTGGAAGGAGATGAAAAAATGTTAGTGAAAATGAACTGCAACCTCCTTACTAGTAATTGCAGATTCCCTTTTCCTACCAGTCTTAGCAAGTTTTTCACATCTTTATGGGACTTCCCTGAAGAATAAGATGGCAGTGGTGTATAATGTAGTGTGTTCTTCTCTGTTAATGCTGTCTTCTTCATCAGGATCAACCACTGAGTCTCTTAGATGCTTTTTGCATCTCAGCAGTAAATGGTGCTTTTCTATTGTGCTCAGGGATTCAGACAGCATCAAGGAGGCCATTTTTTTTTGTTTAGGAAGTGCTGAGCAGCACGGTCAAGTTTCTGAATGGATGTATAACTATTTCAGCTGAACTTTTGCCAGGAAATGTTTCTCAGCTTCAAAAACTCTAGAGAGTTAGGTGCTTCCTCACGATAGCTTTTAAGGGACCTCATCTCCTGCGTTTGAGAACCAAGCTCAAATCTCTGTGACTCAACACCTTGCAACTTTTACTGACAACACTCAATTTCATTTCTTTGTTTGGGTACAGATTTTCAAATGTTTCCACTTTCTGGCCTGTTGTGGAAAATGAGCTTTTTAAAAATCTTTAGAAATTTTACTGGTTAGGTATTTTACAGAGAGTTCTTGTGGTGCCTCTTTCTTAACTTTTTTTTTTTCCCAATTTCAAATTTTCTAAATTAGGGCAGTATTTTAAGGAAACAATTCATCTGTGCTTACTGTTCCCAGATGTGACAGCTTATAAGAACAAATCCATGCTTCTGTTGTCTAAGTTAGGAGTTATCCATTTTGTCTGCAACCAAAATATGTCTTTAAGTCAGGTAGGGCTCCTCTCTATCTCCATTTCTGCTGTAACAACTGTAGCAACTTATTACGTGAGTTGGTATGACCAATTATATAACATTATTAATGGAACGCTGTTTAATATAATATGGCATAGGGATGGATTTGTTCCCAAAAATTGTGGCACATAGACTATTACAAAGATCTTAATATGTCTTTTACAGTTAGGGCTGAGAGAACACACACACATCTACTAAATTATTTGTGACAAATGACTGTCATGAAATAGTGATAGGAATGACTAAAAATGGAGACCAACACATTCAAATAAATTCACTTAGTATATGTACATTTTTTGTATAGGAGACAGCACAATGAAGACTACAGTCATTTTTACACCATTGGCCAGACACCAGTTTAACTCAATGCTTGTGAATAACAGAAGAGTGGCAACTATTTGCTTGACTGGCTTTCATGTGAACAGAGATATTGCTGCTCAGCACACGAGTCCTGACTAATTCTCACTTCCATGCAGTATTCTATGAACTGCAGGGATGCCTATCCTGGGGGCTCACCAGATATGCTGGGGCAGATGGTCCTCACCAGACTCATGTTTTGAAAGATACAGAGGCTTTTAGGTGTGTGTTCAGAGTGGTTTAGACTCTGAGACCAGACAAAACTGTCATAGACCTAGCCAGGTTTTGAGATGGTGGGACTCTTGTTAAACAAATGGAAGTGGGGTTTATGGTTCAAGCCTTCCTACTTGCCCTTTGCTCCATGATTTTGACCCAGCTGCCGCTCACCCACTTCCAAGAGCAGATAGGGGTGAGATCTTGGAGGGGGAAAACCCCAGAGTCTTTTGTCTAGGGCATTTTTTTAGGAGCAAAAACATGAATGAATGAATGAAAGACGTGAATGCATGAATCTGCTTAGCTGAGAAGGCAATTAAAACTGAGTATCCCACTTAAGCAGCGTCTAGCTTACTTCAGAAAATAAAAAGATTGTTTCTCTCTGCTGTGACATAATAATGGCAGGTGTTTATGCTTGAAAATGGATCCTGGGGTTGTGATTTTAGTGGAGAAGCTTTTCTTCAATTCCTGCTTCAGAATGGGATCTCTGAAGAGGGGTGGAAATTGAGTTGCCTCTCCCCGCCCTTAGTATTTCCTATGGACTGGCTCTAGCTCTCTCCCTGTTTTAGTGTCCGGAGTTTTCCAGTCATCAAGCACTGTGCTCTGCTTAGAGCTTAATTTTGGCTATCTTTCCTGGTTTCACATGAGCAGACATAGGTGGATGGGCAGTAAGAACAAGCAACACCCTGGACCATCTCAGTCATACAGCATACATTGATTTATTGACAGGTTAAATGAAATAGAGTAGCAAGACAATACAGATTACGTACGGGAAGTGTGATGTCTTGCTCATGACCTCTCTGTCCTGTCTTTCAGCTGCAAGGCAAGGGGGATTTCTATGCCTGGCTCAGAGATTCGTGCCATCTTGCTTCTGCTCAGCGTCTCAGTGTGCTCGGTTTTTGCTCACTAATTACAGTAGTCTTAATATCCAGTTGACCACTTATGTGTCCTTGCCATGGGTTAATCCAAGAAACATTAGCTTCTGCTTACTTGCTAAGTTTTTGTCCTGAGAAGTTTTGAATCTGTTGTCCTTTCTTTAACATCACCTTGGCTTTTGTTTTATCTTGTCTCTCTTCTGTTCATTTTACAGTGCGCCATCTGAGGTAATTAGGGATCTGACTGAATTTACATCCCTTTATATTGGTATTGGAAGGGTAAGAAAGACAAAGGAGGACTCAATATGTAACCTGCTTGCTTACATAAAATAAATTTACAAGTACAAAATGGTGTTTCTCCAAACTGGCAACCATGGTTGTAGGGCAGTGTGTGGGTATCACTGTGGAGAACTTTTATTTTATCAGAGATAGATAAAACTGCTATAGCTGGGAAAAAATAATAGAATTGATGACTGAGTACAGTCTGTTTAGTATAGCGTGAGTAACTAACTGCTCACTGATACTTACATAATTTTTAATTATTTTTTCTTTTGTCTACAGACTACACTTTTATGTAAAGGTAAGATTTATATAAACTCACTTGGAAACCTTGGCATTGTTCAGTTTGGTGTTTCCAAATCTGTGGTACGTGGACTATGTCTGTGACATGTCAGCGTATGCTTCACCAGATACCTCAGAAAACTCATTTTAAAAGCATAGATATGAATTCCCACATGCAGTTGAGGCTACAGGAAAAAAAAGAAAAAGAAAAGCAGGTCTAAAGTAATAAAGAGACTCGAAATTTAGCATAATTCTTATTTGTCCATAGAAGAGGAAGCGTGGTAACATTGCACAAGACAGCCTGTGGATGTCTTCCAACATGATCATGCTGGCGTTTGCTCTTCTAAGAATGTTTGCATGGAAAGCTACCTACAAATATTTCCTCTGGAATAGAAAGAAAAGAGAGTATTTAAATTAGGCACTCAGATTAGATCAGTTCAGAGTTATCCCGAGGATGATGTTCAGATGTATGTAAGAAGCTAAAATCCAAATGAAATCCTACCATATCCCTGCTACCAACCTTTAGTATGTACTGTGTCCTAATGAACGTATTACATAAACAAACACTGTAAGAATGTTAAGTTTCAGAATCAGTATGGCCCATTAAAATCTGTCAAAGAAAAATAAATACATTACATTCCTTATAAAAATTCACAACTTAATTTTCCTCAAGGTAAAAGATTTTTAGAGCCATCATGATGCTGCAGAAGCATCGTTTAAA
Source organism: Ibidorhyncha struthersii (assembly GCA_013398815.1). Lineage (NCBI taxonomy): Eukaryota > Metazoa > Chordata > Aves > Charadriiformes > Charadriidae > Ibidorhyncha > Ibidorhyncha struthersii. The sequence goes on from VZSZ01004144.1 coordinate 147,129, forward strand.
TGGACAGTTAATTCTCCTCCTGTTCACCTTTTTCCTTCTAAGTTGTCCAGTAGTTGCTTGCCTGAAAAATAAATAGATGGAGTACTGTTAAATCCACAAAGTCGAGGAGTTGATCTGAAAGCGTTTCTTGCACAATTAAGAGAGTTTCCTACAGTCAGTCTTTATGATTTAACAGAAAGAAGAATACATACTTCCCTCAGGCTTGTCTGGATTTGATAGGGATACTTTCTCTCTTATGCTTTCCCTGGCTCACCACTTTCCTGGGTTTGTCTCAAATATTCTGAATATGTAGAATGTCTAACGCATACACAGCGTACTCCAACTGCCTTTTTCATGTAGATGGAAAACCTCAGAATATTTTTAAAGTTAGTTTTACCTCTTTCTATTAGCTGTTTTAACCACTCTTTCCTGTTATATCATTTAAGTTTCAGAGTTTAATAAGAATTGGAATTCTGGTTTAAATATCTAAACAGATTTGTTCTATATGAGTCAGCTGGATTTCAAAACATTGTTTTCAGCTTAATTAAGGTCAAAGAGTCACTGTAGGAAACAGAAGAGTCATTGAAGATTTTTTTCTCTTATCAGTCTTTCTAAAAGTGGTTTTATATTTCTGAACTTCATAAGCTTATAAATTGATGCATAAATATTTCTATACTATTATGGATATTTTTACAATTATTATGAAGTGTTTTTCCTCAAAAGACTTGTGTTAAGAACCAACTGCGACACCATAGAGGACCTTGCTGTACTGTACCCCAGACACATCATTACTGATATTTTAAAGGTATTAGGCAAACACGTGCAGATTTGTACAAAGGATATACAAGATTGGCAGCTAGGAGTTTCAAAGAGAAGCTGCTAATTTCAAATTTTTAAGCCATAATCACAATTTGCATTCTTTCATGAAAACATCAGCTAGACAAAAGCAACCAACATCTTCTTTAGAATATTTTCCAGTCTTTGTTTTTTTCCTTGAAATCTTTAGTGTATGAATGCAGAAAGTATTTTCAGTAATAATGTTGTAAATGCTGAAGCTGAGGGTTTTCTGAGGAATGAAAGGAAGAAAGCCAGCTTTTAAAACATGGTTTATGGCTCTGATAATACATCCATGCTTACCTCTACTTCTAAACAGAACATCCTTTCATTCTTTCAAAATCAGACCTCAGTAAATGAGGAATATCTTAAAAAGTTCCTTTCCTGAAATAAAGATCATAATTACACCACACTGGTTTCTTGTACAAGGGTCCTTATTCTTGGAGAATAAAGTCTTGTTCACTGTCTAAGTCTCAAGCATGTGGTTCCCTGCTCTACAATACACCATATGAAGCATACTTAAAACTTGCAGCTGAAGGCCCCTATCTAATGCTGTAGAAGAACAGCATAAACAATAATCAATGCATGCATGCATTTTCTAAAATAAAATAGCAAACCAAAGTAAAATACAAATGTTAAAAGCAGCTTTTTAGACTCTGTAAAAATGTTAGTGGCTATTTTGTGGGCAGAAGTGCTATCTTCTTTGGGTCTTCTTTGGGGTCTGAATATGTTTTTGGGTGACAGAAAGCAGAAACATCCACATTTTCTTTAATTAACAAAAATGTTTATTTAATTAAAGAAGCAATCAACTTCTTCCCTTTCTTAGGCCAAAAAGCCAAAAACATCATAAACATATGTTATCACTACGTCCTCTTCATCATATGTATCACATGCAAAGGAAAAACTATTTGCTTTTCTAGATTCTACAGAGATGTAGCCTGATTTGTAAAGATTTGCCAGTACAAGCTATGATAACTCTAGTACAACTATTCTGATACTGATAACCTAGTTGTCTCTTCACAAAGTTTTCCTACCCGCAAAGGTATTCAGGACTTCAAAGAAAAAACTAAAGAATGCATGCCATGTATTTTTGTTCTCTAGCTGTATTTCAGGTGATCAAATAAAATTTGAGAGGTGCCTGGATCCTTTGGAAGGCTATATTTATACAGCTAACCCTGACTGATACTTTCCATAATTATAATTAGACTGTGAATGGAAAAACATACTGTGTAGTTGAAAATAATATGTATGGCTCTTTTACATCTTTTTTGAAATGAAAATATCTTTAAATTTTTCTTTATTTGAGAATACAGACAAATATGAAAACCCAACAAGACTGCAGTTCTACTTTACTCAGGTTATCTTAATCTTTTTGTCTTTTTCCACGTACCCTAGGAGAATGGTGAGCCCCAGCGATTTGCTGAGGCACTGCTTCTGTCTATTCATGTTAGGTCATCCAGTTAGGGAAAAGAAACAACAATATCTTTCTAATTATCATTGTGGTATCTAAGCGCGTAAGTAGGTGAATGATTACTAACATCAAAACATGATTTGAGAATAATGAATTCCCTAAATGAGCATTTGCAATAAACTATTTGCAAAAATAAGAAAAAAAAAAAAAGAGCTGCAATTTGTTTGCACAAGCGTGTCAAACAGCTCCGAATTGCAAACACATACATAAGAATCTTTCGGCTTTTGAACAATTTTTATGACAAAAAAATGCACTGACAGAGAAAAATATTAGTTATGAAAAGTTTGTCTTTAATGCTTTGTATGCTTGGTCCCATTCAGAGAAGCATGTGTGTCTGTTGAGTTTTGCTTTTGGAGTTTGTCCTGGTTTTAATTCTCTGGAGAATGAAGTGTTTCTAGGGCTCCTACCATATATTCAGATAGAGTACTGACATCTGATAGGCCTGTAAATGGCTATGAAACAGAGCTGCTCTGAGATGCTTAATCTTTCTCCAAGGAATGTGGCTCCCTTCACTTCTGTAATCAGCAAGGAACACAGAACTTAAAGCAGTGTCTCAAATCGCCAAATCAATGTCCGTCTTGTTTCGCATACAGCATTCAGTATTTTCTCCTCCCAAGCCAACATGGTTCCTTCTTCTGATCCATGTGGGCAGCTCCAGTTCATGCTGCCTCTTTCCTTCTCAGCTTGTTCAGTCTTTTGCTAGGCCAAGGTTTTTTCCTTGCAGAACAACTGCTCGGTCCCAACAGGAGCACTCCACAAAGCCCAAGTTTGTTTCACCTAACATTAGCAACCCAAAACTTAAGCAGTTAGGACTGTGTCTAGTTTATGTGTGGGCAGCAGAAAAGGAGACAAGAGTCCAGAGAATAATTCATTGTGCTCTAAGGTACGAGTCTGAGATGGACAGCATGAACTGGTCTCTGGGGTTGCTTGCCTTTTTTGGTCACTGTAAAACAGGCCCAGATAAATAGTTTGGGCAAGATGCTAACTTCTGGATGTCTAATATTAGGTTAGACTACCCTTTAAGGTCACATCTTAACTGGCTGTGTTGTACTGCTTGGTTCCAAACACTGGGAGAAGAGTATTTTAATTCTGTTTTCACTTGTTCGGTGCATTTGACAAGGAGGGAGAGTCCTTTTTACATGCCGGCGAGCAGGTGTTCTCAAGAATAGACTGATTCCCATATGACCATTTGTGTCCATTGTGGGCTCGGGGATTGGGCCCATATGCATAGTTAGTTTAGCCTTTTCTTGTTTTAAGAAGTCTTGTTTAAATCATAAAAATTTAAATATAAAGATGGAAATATGAACAAAAATTAAGAAAAAACTAGAAGTATGTTCTGTCAATTCCCCTTGCAAAAGCATGAAATTCTCATATGAAGCCAGATCCAGTTCCTCTTGAAGAGAAAGGAACCTTATATACAGATGATTAAGTTATACACTTATGTTAAAGCTCATTTAATGAAACGTTGCAATCATAGTTTCTGTTTGTTTGAGGGGTGAGCTAACAATACTTCTTTGTTAGTTTTTACTAACAGCTGGCAAACATGTTAAAAAATGTAACAGATGGATTAGCCAAAGTTTGCAGTAAAGGCCACATCAAATAAAGTCAGATCTGAATCAACAGAAATTAAATTGAAACTCTTGAAAAACACATCTATTTTGTCCCTTTTGTACCAGATGCAATACCATGCATAATGTGCCTTCTCATGTCAGACTCTGCGTTGTATGTCTCACAGCAGATGCAGAAGGAATACAGATATCACTGAAATAACAATAACAATGATAAACCTCCTTCAAAAACTGTGTGAAATAGGGAAACATCTTCATTGTTCTTGTGCCAGAGTTCAGATTATGCGGTTGACCTCTAATCAGTACTTTCCATATTACTTAATCGACGTAACACGTTTTGCATTTCCAGCACATTTTTTTGAAATGCGTGGCTAACCTAATCTGTAGTTCAAATACACTGCTGGATAAAACCCCAGCTTTTCAGCATTCTTACTATGATTTCTAAGCAGCAGGACACTCAGCATCCTGAGGGCTTGCACATAGATAGGTTGAGGCCTATGCCTACAGCCCCCCTAATCACGCATTTGATGCATGCAAAAGGTAATATGTGCACACAGGAGAGACTTGGGCTCCTGCTCCTACTATTTTGGGCTGCTCTAGAACAGCAGACTTGGGCACGGTGGATCAGTAGGGAGCATGGGCAATAAGGTTTCTTTTTCCATGCCCGCTATGAATTCTCAGTGGTTAGACAGACACTTTTGGAGCCCTGTTTCCCAAAATAAAACTGAGGCAAGGAGTAGGCAGTACAGAATGAGGCTGTTCCAGCTCTGACTTGAGAGGAGGGAGGGCATAAATAACCCTGGTACACCATTGCTCTTCCTTTCCAGGTCTGAAGATATCATCTTCTCATACAGTAGCAATATAAACCTTTTTCTTCACATAGCTCAGAGGAAGACAAGTCTTTGCATTTCCCAGCATCTTGCAACTTTAACAAATATTTGTTTTTTACAGCAAAGTCGAGGCACTGAGCAGTATTTTGGACTGTGTCTCAAGAGCAGCAAAGAACATTGCTGTGCAGAGCATGGACATTGGTCTCCAGAGGCATGAGCACCCTCTGGCACAGGGCTATAATACTGCTTATATATACTGACTGGCATTGCTGCCTCAGACCACTGTGCCTTTATTAGTTGCCCTTTGCAGCATTATTCTTTTTTTTTTGCTTGTGGAGAGGGGAATAACACATACTTTTCCCAAGGCTTATGTCTCTGTCCCTGTTAACTTGCAGCAACAAAACCAGGAAAACACAGCTCTTCCGTGGACCACAAATTTGAAGCTTCTGTTTCTGGTGATTTTACTCTTGCACAGGTACCTATGGTTCCCCAAACAGTTCATCAGTTAATCTTGCTGCGTGTACGTGTATGTATGTGTATCTTCTCTGCAGGGCAGTGATTAACCCTCTTGTAGAGAAACATATTTACCAATAACAGATAAATTTGAAACACATCAGTGGAAAGTGGCTTCAGTGTCAGCAACATCATTTGAAGCAATGTTCAAGGTAGTGGGAGAATATGATAAGATTCTCTGGCTTTCTACTAAAGAATACACAAGTTTGCACTTTGATGAAGATTTTTGCACTTGGAAGTTTCCTGTGAAGACAATGAAAAAAGAAAATGTTATTCTATTTGTTTCCTAACTGGGTGTTTTCAAATGTTGAAGTAGTGTGGTTTTTTTCCATGGGCAGGTCCCAACATCCAACTCTGCACAAAAGATCTATATTTGGGCATGGAAGATATTCTGGAAGAAAAGAGAACATCATATAAAAGATTTTTCATTTCTTATAGCAATTAATTAATTCCAAAGGTATAGAAAGTATAAATATTTATGTTAGATATTAAATTTTATGCATACCTTAGCATTGACTATGCTTTCTGATTTACAAGTATGATTTTCATTTGCCCACTGTATATACCTGTATACATCATGCAGCTATCTATAAAAGACAAATTAAATCAATGAGCTATTGAAATCACTTCATAGATAACTCTGCTTGATTTAAATCTGTGATCATGCTTTATTAAGTTCTTCAAGCCTTGGTTGGCCCTGGCCAGCAACTAAGCACCTACCCATCTGCTCACTCTCTCCCCTGTGATAGGATGGGGAGAGAACTGGAAAAGCAAAAGTGAGAAAACTCATGGGTTGAGACAAATATAGTTTAATAAGTGAAGCAAAGGTGTATGTGCAGCAGAACAAAATAAGGAACTTATTCATTCCTTTCCATCAGCAGGCAGATGTTTAACCAGTTCCTGGGAAGCAGGGCCTCCACAGGTGTAAGAGTAACTTGGGAAGACAAATGCCATAACCACAAACATCCTCATTTCCTCCTCATTTCCCCAAGCCTTTATTATGGAGCATGACGTCATACAATATGGAATATCCCTTTGGTCACTTTGGGTCAGCTGTCCTGCCTGTGTTCCCTCTCAACCTCTTTCCCACCCCCCAGCCTGCTTCTGGAGGGGGGAGCATGGGGAAAAGAGAAGTTTTGGTTTTAGTCACAAATCCAGAATATAGCACCCTATGGACTGCTATGAAGAAAAAAGCCTCCATCCCAGCTAGAACCAGTACACTTACTTAGCAGCATCATACTAGGAGTCTTTTTTTGGGATGTGAAGTGATGGTGGCTGATATACTAGGTTCTGCCTCTTCTCCTCTTACCAAGAAAATTGCAGATAGGTTTTTTTGGTTGTTTTTCTTTTTAATGGGGTTGTGGGTCTGGTGATTCTCTTATCTTTTGGCAGTGACAGCAACAGTACTAGATTGGCATTTCGCATGAAACCTCCATGAAAGTACTTAATATCTGTGCTATGGGGAGGGTCTTGATGCTAAGGGACAGAGTCCCAGAGGTATGCTGCAGGTGTCCCGAGTCTGTGTCTCTACAGCCTTGCTTAAACCACGTCCTGAAGGAAGCCTGGAAATGAGGTGATTGCCTGACAAAATGTCAGCATAAAGGAAAAGATAAGCTAAGAGAGGATGTAATGCCCTTCCCTCTTCCTCATCCCTGCAAAGAGTCTGGCATCTTTGCCCTCCCTTAGGGAGGCATTGGCAATCAGCTCCAATAATGAAGGAAGCATTGGCAATCAGTTCCAATAATGGCTCCATTATTAATGGGTATGTTTTCTTCCTACGATATGTTTCTTCCTTGATTCTGTCTGTAGGAGTCTTATTCTCCTTACCCCTTTGGCTAGCATTAATTTGTTCAGCTTTTTTTCTTTTCCCTGCCCTTTCTTTTCCCTGCAAACCTTAATTAATTCTGTATATTCTTGTTTAATAATACTTACCTTCCTCAGAGGGACGTTTTGAAGTTAATTAATTATTGTACAGGTATTTTTTTCAGTTGCATCTTTGCACAATCCCTCTTTGCAGCTATTCTGGCAACTTCTCGTTCTTTCTATTCTTCTTTTGTAGGCCTTGTAAACTCTTGCACCTCAGTGAAGATAATTAAAATTTCTCTGCTCTTCTTCCACATTGAGGAGCCCTTTCTTGCATTAGGGTCTACTCGCTCTGGGTTGGACTGAAAGGGAACCTACATTACTCCTGCTTGTTTGCTTTCCCATATACTGAGTTTCAGGGCCATGTCCCTGTCCTAAGCTGCTGAAGAAGTGCTGTTCTGACCTGGTATGAGGCTCCCCAAGGCTGTGAAGAAACACACAAACCAGAGGGGAAAGGAGGTACCATTGTTAACTTCTTCAGCACTTGCGAGGTGGTGATTTTAACCAGATGAAACACACCTAAGGTGTTGCCAGTCCATTCTCATGGACAGCCGGGGGTTGTGCGTCACCTTCAGCCCTCCCCTCCACAACCTTCTCTGCCCCTCGGCAGCCATTGAAACCACTTCACTCACCATCCTGTAAGACTTTTTCTGGTGGCTCCTGATGCATGTTTTCAGATTCCTCTATATATTCACGTGCCAGATTTTGCCTTCACAGAGATGATTTTGTCACATCTGCATACACCANTTTTGTCACTGTAGAGAAAGAGGATGGCTGTCATAATGTTCCTGACCTACCCCCTCCAATTGTCCAATTACCTTAGCAGGAGCTTAATGACAAGGGTGTTGGAGCCTTGTGATAATTAGGGATGTGTGACTGTGACAGAGAAAGGAAAAGACCACTAATCTAAGACTTTTTATGAAACTCTTAGTGAAACAACTTCTTACAACGATTAAAAAGTTCTACTGACATTTATTTTTAAAATATTAGCTAGTTCTACACCTCCGGTTTTCTTTGATCTGAGACATCAAACTTCCAAAGAACCACCCCAGCGGAAGAGGACATAACTCCTCTAGCTGATTATATTCAAAGAAAAGAGAAAGGAGGAGGCAATCTTGTCTAAAAGCTCTGAGTGACTTCACTAAAAGAAGAATATTTTTTGTAGACAACATTGCTTTTCCATTTTTTTTTTCAGATTGAATTGCATTTTGAAAGCCAGTGCTCCCTGCTTATTCCCCACTGCAACTGCTACGCTACCTTGGGTTTATTGCTTGATACATCGTGAGGTCAGGTGGTCTAAGGACAGAGACTCAGACAAGAATTGGAAGCAAACTACATTCTACTTAATAAAAATCCTGGTTCTCGCATTAGCCTGGTGATTATTACAAATTTGGAACACATAGGACAAGCCACATTTCTGAAATCATGACAGATTGTAAAAGCAATAAATTTTAACTTATGTTTTAACTTATGTTTTAAGCCAAATACAATTTTTTTTTTGGCCTGCAGTGTATTCTGAATATAAGTAGGTGCGGGATTCAGATTAGCAAAACAGTCTTTATAAAATGGAGATGAGGCAGCTTGAAGCCTGTTTTGTTTCCTGTGGGTATCCACTCCCCTTTCCCAAGCCAAGGATGGTGGCAGTAGGGGGACGTACAAAAGCACCTTTGTGGTGTGATTGAAATCGATGGCCAAACACCCTCTGGTTAGAGCTCCCACATCAGTAGATATGTAAATTCTCTGAACCAGATCCCATGTCACAACAGAGTCAATCTGATTTGCAACAGCTCTTCTCTGAAGTTACTTAATGTTCATAGCCATAAACCAAATTAGTAAGAAAGAATGGACAAATATATTAATGCACATTAAAACTATTAATCCCCCTTTCCCATTCCTCCCAGTGTTGTGAGAAGCATGTGCTTTGCCAGGTTTACTGCTACTTGAAAGACATCTACTAAAACAGTAATTAAATAATAAGACTAGTTAACATGGTTAAAATTCCCCAAGAGTTGTTACAGAGTGCTCCCAACTTTTATTGTTGTCACCAACCATGCAGCATGAGCTTCAAAACAGCTTTTTGTTTCTTCAGTGCTATCCTGAAATGTTCCAGATATCTCCTTCAACTCTTGCCCAGAGCTGGACTAAACCTCTGTCATCAATCCAGCACTCACCACTATGGCTCAATAAATGCACTACTTGAAATGACTTGAAGAAGAAAAACCCAAACCACCCAGATAGTGACAGAAAATAATTTACCATCTACAGAAAGCATATTTCAATTGCAGATTTACTGCTAATCAACCTTCTTTGCTTCTTCTCTTTTGAACGTTTCTATCATTTTTATTACAGTTTTGCTTCAGTTCTCCATGCACCCTGCTTTTATTAAGAAAAAAAAGATCAATGATCTTAATGTAATGCTACCTACAATATTTTCACTGCGTTACTATTCAGCTTCTTTCACATGTAAAATAATTTTTTAAGTTGCTAAAAGTAGTGACTTTTCCCTGCTTCATTTAGAATGTAGCAAAATTACATTAAAAGATGAAACCATGTGGATGACTTATTAAACTCCCCCACATTTGTGTAATTTAGACATTACATAATGTATGAAGGACCACATCTTATATATACATATTTCAACAATAAACATTAATAACATGTTAATATCTTTATTTCTATGTTCTTCCTTTAATCTACCAAAGGAAGCTGGAAGCAAAGTTCATATCACAGTTATTTTCATTAAAGCTACCCTATTTTAAGAAAGGCCTAAGCTTTCTTCAGTGGGTTATGAATATTTTACCTTTCAGCATACACATAAATATACAAATATATGTATTTCATATACCTGCTACTTAACAAATGTTCTCCATCTGGACAAGAAGATATTTCCAGGACATTTGGACTCATCATGATGAATGGGGCCATTACCAGAAGATCAGGTACAGGGTCATAGAAAACAACGGACAAAGTTAGTAGGAGACTGATTTGAATTCTGCAGAGATGGATATAATAGCTGTTTTCTCAGTTATATTTATTGCTTATACATTCTATACTTTTACAGTTATTATTGCAGCTATAGTCGATATTTTATAATGTAAAACAATGCTGTGACTGCTGATAATAGAATTTGATGTTTATATTGCAATGAACCCTAGAGACTATTCCATTTTGTCCTTGCAATAAGTACTGGGCAAGTGCAAAAATGTCTATGGACTAGAATTTGGAGATAACTGGGATGTACCCAGCTGTGTTATCTGTACCCCCCTGAAATCACATCTTGTTCTCCTGAAAGCCAAATGTAATTAAAAAAAAATAAGGTCCAAAACCTGTGAGCCAGAGGTAAGGAGAGCAGAGAGTTTGTATTCCCTGGCACCAGTTGATGACCTACATGAGAATCCCACAGCTGCTGACTGAAATGGTACCACTGGCAAAGGTTTATTCCCAACTGAGAAAAACTTATAAAGAGGGAGGGTCAGAGCAACGCCTGTTCTGGTATACTAAGAAAAATCTGGAGTCCTTTGATATATGGGTGCAAATGCAGTGTGAAAGCACAAGCTCTTCCCGAACACCCAGAGTAATCATTGAGCAGATGGGTAAAGAAGCTGGTAAAAGTTACTGGTACACCAGCACACGGCTAAGGCGACTTCCACCACTGGATACTTTTGAGAACAGACTAACAAAGGACCTGTTAAGTGCGTTTTACATACTGTTGCTCCTGTTTTGAAGGAGAGGAATGGACTATGTTCTTCTAACCCTATTATGACACTATTTCTTTGGCAGTGCATTTAAAGGGTGACTCATAGTCCTTGGGCCAAGTCATACAAGCGTCACAAGATCATGCTGATCAAGATACAATAGTTCAAATGGCAGAAAACATACTCCTAGCACCCGCAGCGTGTGAGGCATAAGATCCAGTAGTTACTCCAGGACTGATGGGCCACTGGTGGCTGGCTGTTTAGGTTCTTGGCAGGGTAACACAAGATAATTTGTTTTAATTACCCACTTGGGTTAATTAACCAGCTGTGGGACAGAATCTGCCTATGGAGGCTGGTCTCTCTCCACAGACTTTGGGGAAGGTCCCTTCCAACCTCAAGCACTCTGTGAAGTTACACCTCCTTTGCTTTAGGGGGACAGTGACACTGGGGGACAGTGACACTGAAGGGCAGTGCTAGTGTGGGCACAGGCTAGGTGTCAGGTACCAACACTGGGCTGAAAGACACCTGCAAAGCCCTCTTTCATTGCTGCCGTCCTCAGCAGACCAGCTGGCCTTAGAAGCTAGAGAACTGTCTGTGACTTCAGCCAGCTGTGCTGAACCAGTGACGTCTGTCTGCCTTTCTGTGGGGAGAGAGCCATCAGCCCTGCTAGGGGAAGGATGCGTGTCTCCCTGGTGCTGTCATGCATCTGAGGCCCAGTGAGCCTCGAAGCACGGTCCTCTGTGCCCAGGCAGGTTCCCCTTCAGTGGGTGCGGCAGGGATGCCAAGTCACTATGTCCACACTGATGTCGTATGATTAAGGGCAATGGAGAAGGAACTCACCTAAGAGGTAGTTTTAGAGCTCACACAGTTTATTGTGCAACCACAGGGAGCAGTGGAGAGCGGGGTACTGAGAAAAGCCCCAGATCTTGCCTGCAGAATTGCAGTATCTGGCTAAGCACATTGATCTGATCAGTTCTCATACTTTCTTGGGCGTGTGTCTGGAAAACACGCAGCATTAGAAACAGTAGTAACAAGTAAATAATGATATGACATGCATTTAAAATCAGTGTTGATATTGTCAGAAAACCAGCTTGCTTATGGAACAGATCATACCAGCTGGAAGACAGCAACAGTTGTTCCCCTCATGGCAGAATTAGAAGCAAATCCTGTATACACGGACAATAAATATTTAAAAGAAATCATCAAGATTTACTTGCATGACTGAAAGTATCCCAGATCCACACAGAGAGGAAAGAACATATAAAAGTTTATTTATCTTAAGGAATGGATTAGTGAACATGAGAATCGCTATGAAGACCAATCAAAAATTCCATAAATCAACATTTTTCTAATCAGTCAAGGGTAGAATCATTATAGATAGCAGCATCTGGCTCAAACCATGTCTAACTAATATAGTGTGATATTCCTTAGCAATTGTATCGTAACACAATCAAGGTTAAATGTGAAACCCCAACAATTAAGTGAATTCAGTTAGGTAAGTATCAGTCATTCTAGATATTGTTACAAGTCAAAGACTAGGAGTAAAGGGGAATGATGTTTGCAAATTAAAGGTCACATTGAAATTGTCTGAGGAAGTTGTTTCTGCCAGACAGACTAATATTAATAGGGCAACCAGACCAGAGCTGGCTTTATGGATAAATACAGCTAAACCTGCAATTTGGTTAACTAATGCTAAAAAGGAATTCAATTTTATTTTAGTAGAGAGTCTCACAAATATATCTGACTGCAGGTTTTTGCATTCAGAAGCTTAACCTTAGCTGCTCTAGTTATGTTCTCTGAATTGTTCACTTTCTAAAATGTTTGTATAAAAATTATGCTCATGTTAAAATTGTTGATTTAAACAACATACTTGAAAATTGTTTGAAAAGCATAAAAAACTGCATTAGAGGTTTTGAGGTAAAAGACACCTACCAGTGTGAATCATTACCATCCAAAAATTATTTGGGCCAAGCACTCATGAAGCACCCAGCACAGAAAGAACAGAAAGTTGAGAATCTGGGCCATAGACATATTTTGTAGAATTCATGGGAGTTTATTTACAGGTCTGTTTTAAGTACATGTTTTTTTCGGGTAGTCTTGTGCAACAGGCATTGAGAAACTCTCTAATGAGAGAGTTCTTTTGTTCTCCAAGGGACCTACCTCTGCTCCACTAATCATGACATACACAAAAGCAGAAAAACACATTGTTTAGAGCTGCTAATAGTACATTTGTTCGTAAAATTTAAATTGAGGACAGGCAGGTTTTCTGAAGTTGGAACCTTATTTTAGTTTTTGAAATTTTGAACTATCTAAGAATTTGAAAGTCATACCACCTTAATAATCTTGCACCAAACTGAATTTAACCATGGATTCTGCAAGAAACTATTTTCAAAACTTTGGGAAAGTCTTGCAATATTTCACACCAAATATTAAGACTGTTTTTAAATTTGCAGATAGCTCCATTGATTGGCCTGTGGCCCTTGAGGTACAGAGTCAGTTTAGCTCACATTTTTCTACCTTTTACATCTTTTCCTGGAAGACTAAATGTGGTGTCTTGGATAGCCAATGATATAACTGCTCTAGAAATTGTGGGAATAAGATTAGAAAAATGTAATTTTTATCTGAATTAATATTGAAAAGTATGAGGCAGATCTGATCATTCAACTGATTTATTCTCCATATTTAGTAAATATCTCACTGCATAGTTTTGTGAATATCAGCAGCTGTAGCTCTGAGCCTGTCCTTCTGAATCTCCAAAAAGGGGGGGTGATCATACCTAAAATTTGGGTGTAGTTTTAAAAATTGTTTTCTAAATAACTCACAACATGCAATGGCAGTTTGAAATTTCTGATGCTGATCTTTGAGAGGGAAAAATGAAATGCTTTGTAGTCATCATATTACCACAAACCTGTGATGTAAAACACTGAAGACACGGAAATAATACTCTGTAGCTTCTAATATTGAATGCTGGGACATATGTACATAAAACACGACCTCTCTTGATTTCTGAGGGGTGAAAAACACTGGAAAAAAACTACAGGACTGCCTACTGAAACCTGGCATCTGAACATTTCTTGCATTAGGGAACCTCAACTTCCACATCACTCTGGCAGTAAACATTGCCATTTGATTTTCCTACGTGGAAAGAATGGCAAGTTTGATCTTGCCGAAACGCATGTCTTAGATCCTGCCTAAAGTCCAGAGCTGCATGAGGGAGTCATTCCCAACCAAACTCTCTGAAAGCCTGGTAACCACTTCATTGGTCCTGCCTGGAGGCTGATCCTCCTTCCTCATTCCTGAACTCCTCCAACTTTCAGGCTTTCATCTCGTCCTGAGTCACTGAATCAAAGAAATACAAGATGAAGGAGTAAATAAGTTAAGACAAGAACGAAATCTTAGGATGTCTATTTATTGCTGTCTCAAAACACCCACGTCCTACATGGGTCAAGGGAAGTGCACACAGAGGACCATTCAGGGGTAAACACCAACAGTACGGCACAGGGGCTGCTGTGCCCCAGCAGCATTGCTGCACCAAAGCCTTCACTCTGGGATGCTGGGAGCTGGCATGTAGTGTCCCGGTATGGCCCAGATACCTGGGTCGTGTCATAGCAGGGACAAATGTCAGTCTCTTCAGCAGTCTTGGGAGACTTCTGGATAGGACAGCAAAGTGCTTGGCTGCTGGTATTGTCCCAGTGACGCTCAGATATGCATCTTAGCTGATACAGCAGCCCCACTGTTACCCAGCCATTATGACTTGAGGACGGCACAGGGGGATGAAGAGCAGCTGTCAGTCAGAACATGGCCAGGCTATACCAAGGCAGCTCACAAACTGCTTGAGATGCTGTCTCCAACTCCCATTAACTTATCACTACCATCCAAAATCTCAAAGTCCTGCTGAGTGCTTGTTATATTTGAACAACCAAGGAGTTCCAATTTCCAGGAATACCTCTCCCTATCTCCCCTCACAGGGGACTTTGACCTTTACTTTCAGACAAGGATTTGGCTGCAGCGTGTGGGCATTTGTCATCTCTTGCCTGTATGACGACAGTGTTAGCACTGAATTGAACATAAAACTGAAGCAAAAGGCTACAGCTGATGCAACTTGTCTCATTTCTTCGTGCCTCCTGCTCTGGTAACCCTGTGCTCAAATCTTTCCACCAGCCAGACATCTCTCGATGCCAGATTTTGGTTCTAATCTCAGGCTTAATTTTCACAAGAATTTGTGGAACAAACTGCAACTAAAGCCAATTCCTGGGGTAGATCACAAAACTGAGGGCAAAGCATTTGAAAAAAGGCATGACATGTTACCCATCTCCAAGCTCTCATAAGAGAGGAGCCCAGATGGATCCAGAACCTGTCTGCCTTAAGAAATGCTGTGAAGCCTCAACATTTAGGTGAGACTTTTCCACAAAAGGCTCTTGAAGAGCTCCAATATTCTTAATGATTCCCACCAGCATTGCCTGAGCAGCCAACAAACACTCTTTTTTTCAAGCTGAATTTGGTTTCAAGGCCAAAAGTCCATGAGGAAAGAGCG
The DNA here is from genome assembly GCA_013398815.1 of Ibidorhyncha struthersii. Taxonomy (NCBI): domain Eukaryota; kingdom Metazoa; phylum Chordata; class Aves; order Charadriiformes; family Charadriidae; genus Ibidorhyncha; species Ibidorhyncha struthersii. The sequence goes on from VZSZ01004144.1 coordinate 162,416, forward strand.
TTGAGGCCACTGTGCTTGATTTTATGTGAAACACACAGATATTCCAGGCATAAGTGACAAGGCAAATCACAAGATGGTGAGACTAGACAAAAAAACCCTGCCATTTGAAATAACACTTGACTGTTATTTGTTTTGAATGCACCATAGACGGTGGGTCATTGGCCAAAGTAGTTAAAATTTAGGATATTGTTATGAATGCAGGCCCTCTATATATTTCCATGAAGCAGTCTTGCAGTATTTGGAGCTTTGGAGCAAACTAGAACATTTTCTTCTAAAATGGAAAACAGTTTAATCTTACTCACTGCTCAGGTCCAAAGCCTTAATGTTATGTAAGGTAATATTGATAGCATAAACATTACTAGGGCATTAGAATCAAAGCTGCAGGAAATTCAGACCTGCATAGTTGATGTTGAAATTTAATATATGGATTCCATATTTACCCAGTGTCAACAACAGCTACTCACATGTTTTCAATGCTTTCGGTCTATGCATGAGGCAAGTCTATAAAAGATAGGAACCATGTGGCAAACCATATACTAGCAATCTGTGCTGTATAATGGACAGAAAATAATACCATAGAACACTGATTATTCTATGATTACACATAAAGATCTTACATATAAAACAAGCATCAAATCTACAACAAACAGAAGATACGTATTTAGCCATGACCACATGATCTTTTGGGGTATTTTGCTTTTGGTACAAATAATATTCTCAGTTTTCTGTTGCATAAAAGTAGTGGAATATTATTGCCTTAATACAAACAAAACTCTGCCACTACAATTAGGTAGGCAGATAGATAGTTATTAAGGTATGTCCATGCTATATATGGATAGGTGCATACACACTTATTAAGGTATGTCCATGCTATATATGGATAGGTGCATACACACTTAAATATATACAGACCTCTATGTTTGCATGTACAGATATATATTATTTAGATCTACGTACAGAAGAGAGAGAGAAAATGAGAATGAAGAAGAATACAAATACAGGAGACAACTTAAGTGTTAATGTTTTTCAATACAATCAGAATATTACCCACCTTGAAAGCAGAAGGAAGGATTTGTTTGTAGGCACATTCACAAGGAGTGCTCAGGACAGTGCTATTTCTGTCTCGTTAAAATTTTCAAATCTTAAAAGGAAATTTAGGGGAAAAGTTTCAACTTGGAACAGGTATTTGCATGAACTATCAAGTTTAACTGTCTCAAAATTGGATTTCCCTTTACCCTGAAACTCTTCCCGCATCTTCTTGCTTGAACTTTTACTGGAGAAATGCTCAGATTTCCTACCTCCTGCTTGTACTTTTTTTGCCCTCAATTTTACCTAACAGATGCTTTCCTCCTTTTCATGTAATGATGGATTAATTGCATAGTGATATCAAAGCTAACTGTCAAAATATGAGACTGTATTGGTTTTGAAGCTTTTAAAAGAAACTGGACTTTTAGAGTTGTCCTGTACGACAACATGTGTCAGAGAGTAATAGGACCAAAATTAATGAAGTAGTTAATATCCTGAATGGCAGAGATATAACAAGACTAGGAATAACACCTTATAGACACACTTCCATTACTACAAGGTGAAGTATACCTAGAGGTCAAACTTTTTAAAAATGAAAACTTCAAAGAACCTGATATCTGTTTAGGTACCTAAGGACATGGAATAATTTTCAAAGGTCTCATGAAATGATGGCTCAATGAAATGTGCTGAAAATCTGAGAGAAAAGCAATTTCTAACATCATTAGGAAATGAAGACTTGGGCCTATTTTTTTTTAAACCTTGGACATAGTGTCTCATCACAGTTTACAACATAACAAGATGATTATGCGCTGGACAGTGAGAGTAGGAAAATGGTACTCTCCCATGGTACTTTGCTCACTTGGCCACAGGAGATTTTCATGTATGTTAGAGCCACATTGTATAGACAGAAGTAGATGAACAGCGGAAATAATGATTCACAGATGTGTGAGAATTTGTTTCAGACACTGGGGAAGATACATAAAATGTACATTTTGTGAGCTTTACTATCCTTTTCCCTAATGGCATGAGTTTAACTTATGAGTAGCTAGCATTTTTTCTGAGCAATGGCTTTAGTATAGATTATACCCTACTATAGTCTACTTTTTTTTCATCTGCCACGTGGTAAGAACACAAAAACTCCATTGTTGCTAAGCTTAAACTTCTTCCCTATTACCACAGTACCTACAAACTGGGAGAAATTGCAGATAATCTGCAAGTCATATGTTTAGAGTTTGATTTTGTGCTGCCTCCTTCTTCTTATAATCCCTTCTTTTATTCTAGCAGTAAGCAAGATTCTTTTTTATTTCTTTAATAGTTGGTGTGGTCAATTATTTTTTCAAGCCAGAATACATGAGTGGAAAAGTGACCCCAAGAGCATGGTCTTTGCTGCCATTGTCCAAGGTCCATTATGCCGGTCGTGAAGCTGGTTATCATTACTTGTATGTGCTAAAGCAATCAGTGGGGCACTTCTTTCTCCTGTGCTGCACTTGGTTCTGGTGACCCCCCAGGCTCCATCTGAACCTCAGTCTTTTGGCTCGACAAACCTGCTTCACGTTCTTTCAACTGCTGTTGATTTTTACTCTATTATTGCCACTGGTGAGACCACACTGCAGCGGTACCAACCAGCTAGAATGGAATAGGTTTTTAATCTAACAATGTGGGCATTTTTTGTGGCATTGAAATGTAAATACATTCCTCTCCTCTTCTTGGTTTAAGGTCAAAAAACAACAACAGTCGCTTCTTCTGCCAAAGTCCCCAGATCAGTCCATGGCCTCAATTTTTCTGCAGTCACAAACTTATCAAACACCTTTGTGAGCTGATCCATTGTCTTGGGCATTCTCCTGGCAGTATTCTCTTTTTGATCTTTTTATTCTCTTCTTGACACTGAGATGACCAAAAAACTTTAGGTTTCTTATTTTTACCCCACCGTGGTCAGTTCTTCATGTGTGTCCTGTCCTTTCCACTGCTTCCATACTGCATAACAACTTTTTTTCAGTCTGGAAAAAATAACCTCCTTGTAGATAAGAGTCTCTAGGAGGCTCTTTCTGCTGCTGTCTAGCTGCTCTTTTGTTTTCCTGTTAATCACATTCTTCCCCTAGCTGTGGATCTCACTGGACTGGCCATTGCCACCATAATTTATATAGTACCTGCTGGGAAAAAGCAAGAGAACTCTGTGGCTCTGAAATTAAATTGGCACTTTACTGTTTGGAGGGACATTGTGAGTGCAGCCATTGTTTCCTCTAGGTGCTTCCTGCTGCCTCCATCGAACTTCTTCCTCCTGGAATATACAGAATTGTGGGGGTGTGTATATCCAGGTTGCAGTTTATTGCATCCAAATGCAACTATAAAAAATAGACCAGAGGACAGACAATCTATAAGCAGCTCTTCCTCTCTGCTGACTA